>JAMBLF010001097.1:0-146757 GCA_030578115.1 Leucoptera coffeella
AGACCCTAGCTTGGAGAAGAACTAACAAGAAACTCCGGAAATCAATTTATTATAATCACCCTTAACAAACATAAAAATTACAAAGAGTGAGCAAAAAAACATATTGCTGGTAATACTAAATTTACTTTCATACAAAACAACACGCAATGTCGGAAACGTCAAATTTAGTTCCAAGTTTGCCATCTGTCAACTTATGTGGCGCGATCTCTATCTCTCTGTAGAAATGATATTTCACCATAACATTGTGAAAGTAAATGTAAACTAAGACTAAAAAAGTAAATTATATTGAAATAATACATGTTGCTCTATTTTAAAATAAACTGGAAGCTTTCATTCCATAATACTTTGTACCCGTAAGAATTTTAAGGGACTCAAACCCATGTTTCATAAAATAGGCAAAGCTAGCAGGATCAAATGGCATTCAGGCAGAGTAATTATTAACAGATTCTGTCTATTAATTCAGAGGGATAGGTAACATGGTCCAGATGATTTGATATGATTGGATAGTCATAGGATAGGGCAGTAAAAACTTTATTTGATTGTTTGTATTGAAATTGCGGAATATTATTTATTTTTTTAATTATGAAGCAATGTAACTATGGAAATAAATTTCAAAGCCAAAAACAGGTGACATTGGATAATAATTTAGAGTAGGTATCTATCTAATTATTGATAAGTTTTCTGATAAGGATTATTATTGAACCCTTGTAGATTGGTTGCCATGTGTTCCTTGTGAGAATCTATAATATTTTGCTATATTAAGTCGATTCAATCATTTATTACTGTTAAAAATACATAAATACGACCAATTGAAACTTGGCACAACAATATGTAACCTTTGCTCTGTAGATTAAATCTTACCTTGACGGCATAGTCAATAACTCTCTTTACACCAACCAAAACACGAGACATGATTTATTAATTATTGTAAAAATTTAACCAAAAGTAAACTTATAAATATTGGAATATAAAATTATTTCGTAAATATATTTTCACCGTGGAACAAAGTTCACAAGTGTAAATAAAAATTTTAGTGTTGCTAGCTTGTCTACTGCAGTAATAATTAACAAGCAGTGTTGCCATGAAACATGTAATTTTACGACTTCAATACCGAATGGGGTTAGTCAAATTAAGATGATGTACAAACATTCAGCCTAACCTAATATCACCATAATATATAAACAAATACCTTCATCAAATTATTTCTGTAAGGATAATCCTGCCCTCACTTAACTCTCTCACTCACTCCATATAGAAAAAAGTGTGTCGTATATATATGTGTTTAGCATTTAGGAACCGCTACGCAATCGCTTCGAAGCACTGAATACCACGGCAAGTGTTGACGAGAACCTAGATGATGTGGTGAGGGTACTTCGCGAAGTGGGTGGAAGATGCTTCAGGGGAGGGCGAGGCAGCCGAAGGTCTAAGCTCTCAATCGGAACCCTGGAATTGATGCGGATTCGACGTGAATTTCCAGAGGGAGCTTCGTCAGATACCCAACGTCTCAATAAAACTATCCGAAAATCGGTGAGACGCGACCTCCGAAGCTACAATGCGCAACTCATTAAAGAGGCCATTGAGCAAAATCGGGGGTCGAAAGTCTTCTGTAAAAGAATGGGTACGTCTAATCTGACGAAGCTGAAAACCTCAGAGGGCAGAACCGTCACTTCAATTCCGGGGATTCTTAAAGAGGTTGAGGGCTTTTACGGCCATCTATACTCCTCGCATGCCCTGAAGCCTCCACCCGATGCGAAGGACCCTAGAGCCACATTGGTGCGCCACTACACTAATGATCTCCCGCTCGTGGACGAAGACGAAATTGGGAGCGCTCTCAAACAACTTCGTAATGGAAGGCTCCCGGCGAAGACGGAATAACCTCAGAGCTTCTAAAGGCGGGAGGAGCTCCAGTCCTGCAGAAGCTCAAGCACCTATTTAATTCCGTCATAGCTAATGGGACTACCCCGACGGCGTGGAGTGAGAGCGTGGTGGCCTTGTTCTTCAAAAAGGGAGACAAGGCCCTATTGAAGAATTATAGGCCTATCGCGCTCCTAAGCACGTCTACAAGTTGTTCTCGAGAGTGCTCACAAATCGTCTGGCCTCAAGATTTGACGCCTTCCAGCCGCCGGAGCAGGCCGGATTTCGAAAAGGTTTCAGTACCGTAGACCACATCCACACAGTGCGGCAGGGTTATACAGAAGTCTCATGAGTATAACCAGCCGCTGTGTCTTGCCTTTGTGGACTACGAGAAGGCCTTCGACTCCATCGAGATCTGGGCTGTTCTGGAATCCTTGCAGCGAAGCCAGGTCGATTGGCGTTATGTGCAGGTGTTGAGGAGCCTATACAGCGTGGCATCGATATCTGTTCAAGTCCAAAACCAAAAAGACAAGTCCTATACAGTTGCTCAGAGGAGTGAGACAGGGGGATGTCATCTCCCCGAAACTGTTCACGAACGCACTGGAGGACGTCTTCAAAACTCTGGATTGGACTGGGATGGGTATCAATGTCAATGGCAGATACCTCACGCACCTCCGTTTCGCTGACGACATTGTCATAATGGCGGATTCGCTGCAGGATTTACAGGGAATGCTGCACAGTCTTAACGCTGCCTCGCGGTCGGTCGGTCTCCGGATGAATTTGGACAAGACAAAAGTCATGTTCAATGAGCTCGTTGTCCCGGGGCCGATCACGATCAGTGGAGAGACGCTCGAAGTGGTCCCAGGAATATGTCTACCTGGGCCAGGTTCTACAAATGGGTAGGGACAGCTTCGAGCGTGAGGTTTCCAGAAGAGTGCAGCTGGGCTGGGCAGCATTCGGGAAGTTGCGTCAAATCTTCTCGTCGCCACTACCGCAGTGTCTTAAGACCAGGGTTTTCAATCAGTGCGTCCCTACCTGTAATGACATACGGTGCCGAGACGTGGAACATGACAGTCGGGCTGGCTCACCGATTACATGTCGCTCAGCGGGCAATGGAACGTTCGATGCTGGGTATCTCGTTAAGGGACAGAGTCCGGAACGAGATTATCCGGCAGAGAACCAATGTCGTAGACATTATCTATCGATGTTGCAAGCTGAAGTGTCAGTGGGCCGGTCACGTCTGTCGCAGAACCGACGACCGTTGGAGCAAAGCGGGTTCTCGAATGGCGACCGCGTCTCGGTAAACGTAGTGTAGGACGCCCCCCTGCCAGATGGACTGATGACCTGAAAAAGGTCGCTGGTAGTGGTTGGTTGAGGGCCACGAGTGATCGTGTTTTGTGGCGTTACCTTGGGGAGGCCTACGTCCAGCAGTGGACTGTCATAGGCTGATTGATTGATTGATTGATTAGCATTTAGGACAGAACATATTCGGATACATAAGGATCGGTCCAATAATCCATATGACAGTCAGATGGATGACATATTGAAAAAAGGTGGCGTTACCAAAAACCTCCGAGTGTGTATTAAAATGCATGGATGACAATAAAGCGAAATTGGTTTGTAAGGACTTAGAAACAGGGTTTCCGTGATTTTTTTACTCTGTAGGGAAAATGTATGATGTATTTGTATGTACATAAAGCAGTTAGTAGGATCGCCTATATCTGTAGAATCTTCTTAATCCTTAACTTTTTTAGCTTGTATTAAATTTACTAACATTTTATTAACACAGGACTTATAAATTATATAAAATAAAACATTCACATAATCGCACATTTCTTTATTCCACATCTTTGAAGCGCACCCAGGCGCCATTCATGGGCCGGTTGAGCAGGAAATGCTTGTCCATCTTCAGAGGGTACGAGGATTGTGGAGACGGGAACAAATGGTACTTGCTCAGGAGTTTTATAATAACAGACTTTGCTCTGGAGTAGTCCGAAACGTTGTCCTGCAAGAGAACATGTATATTATAGTTTTAAGAGATTCGCGATTAATACTCATGATAATAACTAACGGGACTTATCCCGTTTACTTTTTAGTTTTTTTATTCAGTTCTGCCCGTGACGAAGGCTACTGCAACGTAGCAGAAACGTCAGGTTAATAATAAAGGTAACTTTATTATTTAAAAACTTACGCGATAAGTCCCGTTAGTTATTAATCACGAACATGTATATTAACACATAATAGCACATACATAACGCCCGTTTCACTGTAGAGGGGTAGCCTGTATCATAGGTCCTCATCTGTCTCGATCCTGATTAACCACTTTCGCTACATTGATATACGAATACCTCCTTCATTGATATACGCACTTGGAGTTTATGGGTACTTCTAACTTCATACATACGCAAACACTCGTCTACAGCACACATACTAGTCATTACAATATGTAAGGGTTAACAAGTGGGTTCGAAGTGGCCATAGAATGACAACCTCTGCAATGTCGGACACGGTAAACTTCTGACTACCCCGCAAGGGTTCGTGGTCGTGAAAATGCTTGTCTGTAACACAATTGTTACTTTCGGCTAAGGTCTTAGGGTACCTGAAATCTACTTAGTCATGTTCAAGTGGTATAGGCTGTATCACTTGCGATCCACTGACTATCTACTATCTTGCATATAGTTATGTATTTCACAATTTGGCCGAGATTGGAGCAATCATAATAACAAATCAGAATAGTAATAATCAATTATCTTGGTACCTATCATGGAGTAATTTAATAAGAGGAGTGGGCCTTACGCAATATTTGTATGGAAACTAACGTGGCATTACAGTTACACGTGTTGAAATGAGGTACGCTGGATGGAGGGGAGATATTACAACTAATTAAAACACGGCATTTTGTGAGACAAGACATAGGTATCTTCTTTCTACTACACATTTTTAGACTCCGTACCGCGTAACGAGGATCGCTCCTTTCGCAGGGTCCTCTACCCTACTAACAAGGTTAAATAGGGTTTTCGGAACTCTTTGGGAATTACCACAGACTACGCTAGTGGTCTACATGAACACAAATAAGTATTTACCTAAACACTTCCTTGGTCCTTCACCGAACGGCAGAAAGACGAACTTGTGCCTCTTCTCCACTTCTTTTCAGAGAATCTCTCAGGGTCGAACTTCTCAGGGTTGGGAAAGAACTGCCGGTCCATGTGCAGAGCCATCACGGGAATGGAGATTATGGTGTCCTTCTCTATCTCAAAGGGCTTGATGCCCTTCCCGTTCACTGGGTACCTGTTGGTACACTTCTTCATCATTACCACCAGTGGGGGAATGCAAACGGAGGGACTCTGGATCGGAAATAGTATTCTTAAGAGTACTGTGGGTTCATTTTCGAAAGGATTAATATGAGATTAATGTAAATAAATATGTGTTTAAAGGTTAGTTTTTTTAAATAAATATATATTTAAAAACACGTCATTTTATTTCATAAAGTAGTTAAAACCAATTTTCCTCGATCACCTCCAGCAGTCAAGCAGTCAATGATCAAGGAGATTTATAGCTCGAAGGTTCTGCCCACCCAAAAAGGACGATTACCATTACCCATTTACCATTACCATTAGAAAGAATGATTAAAGGACGTTATTTTATATGCATGTATGAAATGTTTGTGACAAATAGCTGAAGTAATCCTCTTGATCGTTTTTAGTGTCATACATGTAGCCACTTACAAAATACCGGTTCTATGTAAGTATAGAACCGAGTACCCACTAGAGCTTTTGCAAATATCAGTTCAATATAACTTCAGTGATAGTGTGAAGTTTTACGTGGAATAGCAAAAGTGACTTTTATTGTAATAAATGGTGAAATTTTGCTTATCCACTACCAACTTCACACTATCACTGAAGTGATATTGAACTACGATTATGCTTAAACGCATTAGTAGATTTGGGTCCTAGAATTTTCGAAATCGATGCTAATGGGGCTCGTGGTCATTTTTTGAACGACACAGTGACACAGACGCACAGTGATAGAAAAACGACAAGGTTCCTATGATCTAACCTGATATCACCATATCCAAGTACTTAAGGCCTTTCTACATCCTCCACGGTTATGATCCCTTTGGTTCTGTTAAGCATCTCATTTATCTCTTTCCTTAGTTTGTCTTGAATCTTCTCGTCATGCGCTAGCTGTGAAGTTTAAAAAAATCAAAGTCTAATGTCTTATGTTAGGAAAAACAACATAAGGAAACTTGCAGCCTAGTTAGTGGGTCCATCTCCACAATTGCGGAGTAAGTAATCCGTAAGTCATTACAATATTTAACCAACAAAGAGAAGAAGTTTAAGTGAATTTCATTTAATTAAATGAAGTACATATTCTCAGCAGGTAAAGTAAATGTAACCGTTTTTGTAACAAATAAATAATTATTATTATAAGATTTTTATTATGGAAAATAATTTAAAGCTATCATCAGGTAAGGTAAACGCACACCAAAATATAGCAAAGGTTTGGGTTGGAACTGTATATTTTAATGTGCAAAACAGTATTTTTTGGTAGGCATTTAAACATAAGCCTTTTATTATTACTATTCAGTGCCGCCCATAGGAGTACATATTGTGTTGTTATTGCTAAGAGTAGGGAAGTTTCTTCACGACTTTTTTACCGTAGAAGACTTTTCCATAGGACAGTATTCTCATATCTGTGTCCATAGCCAATTCTAACCTCAAACAAGGTGAATGTGATGAGAAGACTTGAAGTCTCGTAGCCGTCTAGTAGAAACTCAAAGAGCATACTTGCGATGTACTCGTCTGTAAACACTGCAAACAATACATGTTTTATTTATAACGACATACATACTTCATACTCTACTGCATACTTCTAATTCACAATACTTCTAAGATGATGAAAAAAGAGAAAATCGTAAATTTTATAAAAAATCTGCCTTTTTAGACTATTTCATAAGACGCGAATCTTCTAGCTATTTTGAGCGAGAGACTTGTCTCATATTACATGCCTGTCTCCCATAACAGTCTGAACGTGCTGATAGGTTCTTCGGAACATTTAGTCCCATCGTTTAAAGACCATGTATGTAATTCTATGATCATTTCTCTCACCGTCAGACTTGCCCTGTTCCCGGTACTGCTGCATCTGGTAGAAAAGATCGTGCCTCACGTTGGTCTCTCTCGCGGCTTCTGCCATCATCTTCCTTTGTGACCTTCATCACCATGTCTTCGATTCTCTTCGAAGCCAACCTTTGGGACAGTATTTACTATTAGCTTAAAGTAGTTGGGTGTATAGTGCCGTTGTCGTAAAAGGTGACAAGAGGCTAGGGACTTAATCGTGGGATTTTTGTCAATATCCGTTATTCGCATATTATTTCCCAGCAACTGGCCTTGGTTTGATTTTGGTTTCAAATAACGAGAAATATATTTCCACAGTTTTGAAAAAGAAGATTTGTGATATTAACACAGAACCACTCTTTGGATACACTTATTGCCAACAACGCTGTTAAGTGTGTTGTAACAAGGCAAATTTTAGAAAATTTAAATTAGATTACAAATATCCAAAGACAAAAGAGACCTGATAGAAAAAAGGTCACCAAACCTGACATTTAGAAACTGCGACATCTCAGGGAAGACGTGCAGCGTCATAAACTTGAAGTTGTTCCACCAGTCCATGCCGAAGATCTCCTGCGTCATGCTGTAGAACAAGGAGTTAGGGTCCAGGAACGTGTTACTCTGGATGCCGCTCACCGCGTTGGCGATCACGTCTGTCGTGTACTTCCCGGTGAGCTGGGGGAAAGAGGGGGGAATTAGGTAGGCTCGCATTAAGGTAGAGGTGGATTATTTTAAGAATCTACGATGTTTTCTCAAAGTCATGAGATCTAAAAAGCCAATAAATTCAAGTTAGGTGCTGATTAAATTACAATAAACCGAAATATTTCCCAAGCTATTTTTAATGTTCATGGTACGATTTTGTGAGAAAACCATGGACATTTTAGTTAATCTATACACTTGTACATATCAATAATAATTATTATGCACAAACTTCATCTTATATCTATTATCTTCATCTTATATTTATCTTTCTAATACGACTCAAAAACTATTCCGGTTTTAGATGCTGAACTTATATTCCTTGAGGATTTATGATATATATATATATAATACAGGGTGGGCGCATTCAAAACGGTCAGTATGGGAAAGTCTGAAACTATAAGAGATACGAAGATTTGTTCTTAGGAACCATGTCACCGACTTTGATAAAAAGAAAAGCTGCATTCATACTTTCTTTGAAAAAACAACTGTATCCAGTACGGGAATCGAACCCCGGTTGCTTTGAAAAAATAAATTGGCCCTTTTCACTTTTTCTTTTTAAATATTGATTGAGTAGGTCTTAAGCTGTAAAAATCTCTATGAAACATGGTGTCGAAAATGAATAAAATGCATTGTTTTGGCATACTTTAGTTTATCATAGTAGTTTACATACACCGTAACAATATTCAACAGACATGTAAAATTTTCACTATGGCTGTTTGCAGTTTTGTGTTTCCCTACTTGTTACATACACCATATCATGTAGCATTAGCATTGCATTAATTCTTTAAGGAGGTTCTTTTATCGACAGTAATCAAAAACTAACAATCTATTGAAAAGTCCACTTAAAGTGACATGTTAAACCATATTAGAAAATTTCTTGTGGGATTACGTTAAGGATGAATTTTACAAAACAAGCTATGATACCATTGAAGACCTAAAAATAGCAATAAAGTCAATTGTAACGCAAATTCACCACATGAAAATACAAAATTCAATAGTAAAATGGTTACCTAAACGTGTTGAATATTGTATTGAAAACAACGGTGGTCACTTAGAAAACCTACTATGATAAACTAAAGTATGCCAAAACAATGCATTTTTATTTATTTTCGACACCATGTTTCTTAGAGACATTTACAGCTTAAGACCTACTCAATCAATATTTAAAAAGAAAAAGTGAAAAGGGCCAATTTATTTTTACAAAGCAACCGGGTTCGATTCCCGTACTGGATACAGTTGTTTTTTCAAAGAAAGTATGAATGCAGCTTTTCTTTTTATCAAAATCGGTGACATGGTTCCTAAGAACAAATCTTCGTATCTCTTATAGTTTCAGACTTTCCCATACTGACCGTTTTGAATGCGCCACCCCTGTATATGAACCTTGTATAATTGCTTAGTATATTTTAAGATATATAAATGTTAGTTTTAAGATATTCAAATACAATGTATGTTGTTCATTAATTAATAAATCCAGTAACCAAAATTTCACTCAATCTTACTCCTGAAACCACTTACTTCCTTAGTCTCAAATTCTGCAAAGCCTTTCTCATTGAAGTTCTTTTTGACAAAGGCCAGCAGTTGATCAGACACGTCCAGTATTTTGGGTAAATAGTTCCTCAGCTTCGCCACGGTGTTGGCTGAGTGGCGTGGCCCCTTGCTGTCTTCCACTCCTCGCCGTCCAAAACGAATGGGGTTGTGCCAAAAAGGGGGTCCACTTTCTTGTCAATCTGGAATCAAGAATATTGAAGAACGGTGACATTTGAACTACCTAGTGTGTCATGTTTTGTTTTTCTTTTTTCTAGACTTATTTTTTTCCGGCGACTTGTTATTTGTTCAATAAAGTACTTATAGCTCAATAATAGTGTTAAGTTGGTAGTGGTAAATAAAAAATCTTAAGCGAAATTTGACACTTTTGGTCAACTACTACGGGGATATGTGATGTCTACGTTGAGGTAGAGTATTCATCATCAACTGAGTATTGTTATTGAGGTGGTTTTTTTTAACCTAAATACAGTATTCAATGTGACAGCTAGTAAACTGACTAACTATATTACCGATTGCTAGAAATAGGGCTGGTTACCTCACTATGATATACCGAAACGTTATGGACAGAAACATAACGTTTATCATGTGAAAAATAATGTGGTATGTTATAATAATACTTACGACAAGTTCATTTTTGGAGAATGAGCTGTAGTCCGTTGTCAGGATGCTCTTAATCATATCAGGGTCGCGCACCATTAGACCAGGCGAGCTTATCTTCAAATACCCAACCACTGGTACATTAGGGAATTCTCTGTAATGGGTATATTGAAAAAATAAATGCTATTATGGAACCAAAAGAGAGAGAGGGAGGCGGACAGAAGAATACAGCTAGGATAGACAGCATTTGGATGGCTAAAGCATGTCCTTACGTCGTCTTTACCTCAATGCCTGAAAACGAAGGTTTTTAACCAGTGTATGTTTCCCGTTATGACGTACGGATCTGAGGCGTGGACACTCACTGCGGGACTAGCCCACAAATTCAAGCTCGCTCAGCCTGCTATGGAACGGAAGATGGGTTTCTCGGGTAGATCGCAACAGAAATGAGGTGATACGCCAGAAAACTAAAGTTACCGACATTATGAAAAGAATTAGCACGCTGAAGTGGAGTAGGGTTGGTCACGTATGCAGAAGGACTGACGGTCGCTGGAGTGAAAAAGTTCAAGAGTGGAGACCGCGTCTCAGTAAACGTAGTGTGGGGCGCCCCCTGGCAAGGTGGGAAGACGACCTGCGAAGGTTGACCGGCATCGAATGAATGCGAACGGCCACTGACAGGGAGACGTGGCGTCATTTGGAGGAGGCCTATGTCCAACAGTGGATTGATACAGGCTGATGATGATGACGGAACCAAAATATACATATATAATGTGTGAATGTACTCAAATCCAATATAATACTCTTCATTTAATACGTATATTTTTCATACATATAGATTTAAGTCCTTTAATCCCGTTCGGAGTGGACGGAACCTTGCAGACATGAAAACATCTCCTTGGTCAGGTTATGTGGAACATTGGTGACAGGTTGCTAGCCCAACGCCCAATAGATTTCATTGACCCCATGGCAATTAGTTCCTACCACATTTACAATTATTATTAAATAACATGAATCAATATTGTATTCAAATCAATCTATCCCTACAAAGGGGTAGGCAGAGAACACGATCCCCATTTGTTCCGCCACCACTTTCGCTTCCGTGACACCCATAGACCTCCTCATACACACTGCCGGTTATAGGTAAACCGTAACATTTAGCTAGCCCTTCACGATAAGTACTAAGTGTTATTAATAGTTGAGTAAACTTAAGATACAAGTGTCCCTTATCTAAAATAGATTGTATGGATGTATGTTGAATGACATAATGAATAGTAATCATGTTGTCTGGGATGTAAACAAAAGAAAGAAAAATAAATTTATTCAGTGCTTACATACATTTTGACATAACACTATTTATACACACTTTGATACTACTACAATACATATAAGGAGTAGGCATTTGATGCAGTGAAAAGGTGATATATATGATATATACACACACACACACGCACATACAGTACATACAATGATAATTTATTTTATTTAAAGTTTTATTTTATTTGTTTTCGTTTTTTTTATTATTATTGTAAATAATAGTTTTATTTTGAATTGATGATAATAATAAAAAAACAATAACACTACTTATTAAAAAACAAACACAAAACACTAGTTATCAGCTTTTCTTCCCAGGATATTGTAAATTTGAGTACGGGTGATTGATTCCATAGTAAGATGGACTAGCCATCTGTCATAACAACCAAAAAAGGGTGACGTTAGAAGTACCTATAACCACCCAGTGTGTATGAAGAGGTTTATGAGTGTCAATTATGAGAAAGTGGTTTGTCAGGATCGAGACAGATGGGCTTTTGTGATCTCTGCCCTATCTTTCTACAGGGATTCGGGCGTAATGCGTATACATAACACCCCCGAGAGGAATTTAAGAACGTGATTAGATGTAAAATCATCAAATATATAATTTCAGCGTGCAAAAAATTTTGTTTGTAATTCCTTAAAGAGTGGACAGAATCAGCACTTAAACCTCACGCACGCATTTAACTGTGACGTCATGAATTTTGAATGGCCACCTGAAGCACACGTGTTGACCAGATAGTCAATACCCAATGTGTCAGGTGGTAATCTGTGTCGCTATTTACAAGCACTGATTATTATCTGACAATTTTGACGACCTCCGTGGCGCGATCGGTAAGCCGCCTGAACGCTAATCGTGAGGTCGATTTCGGTGTTCGATTCCCGGTGGAGGCAGAGTTAAGAAATACTGTTTTTTTCTGCTGTCAAGTTTGGTCGTTGATTATATTATCTATATATAATAAGTATATACATGTATACACATGTATATCTTAAATATACGTTGACTAGTACCCTTAACACAAGTCTTAAATGTACTTACCAGGGGCTAGTTCAATTGGTGTAAAAAGTCCTACAATATTATATTGTTATTATATTTGGTCGAAGGCATTGATAACAATATTTTTTTAATAAACACTATTATAATTAATAACTAACGGGACTTATCATAATTTATTATCATGAATATAAATTAAATAATGGGAGGTTATTAACCATGAGTATAAATCGCGAATCTCTTAAAACTATAACACTATTATAGTCCCAATCTCAACATTAACTCACCTATAAAGATCCGCATACAAATCTCCCATGTGTTTCTTAGAGAAAACAATATCCCTGTAATGGCCGAAAAACCAGTGACTGTTCGGAGCAGTGGGGACTCCCTTCCGCTCCCAATAAGCTGCGTTTCTGCTCCTGTAGAGGTAGAACAGGGTTCCCACAGCCACCAAAACGACCAGCACGACAAACATGTTCACGACATATGACGCGGAACGGGTGAGATACGTTTATCAATCAACTTGACATTGAAATTGTTGTGATCCGATTTAGTATGTTTGTTTGTCTTGTCCGTGGAATGTAGGTTACTGTTATTATAATATTTATACCCTTAAAAACTTAATATAAACTAAAAAGACAAACGCGTTCACGACCATTAACCCTAGCGGAGTAGTCAGAGATTCAGGTGTCGATCTCCGCAATTCCGAAGGTAGTAATTCTATGGAGACCTGGAACCCACATGTTGACTATATAGTCAGTACTCAATGTGACAGATTGTAAGCAATGTCGCCATTTACAAACACTAACAGGTAGGTTTCTTCACGATATTTTTCCCTCATCGTTGTATCCGATCTATTTCGTAAATGTATTTTATTACGAAAATGTACTTAGAAATTCAATAAACGTAATTTCCATCAGTACATGCTCAAGCGGGATTGGAAACCTGTACTTACATACAGTTAAGCCCCAATCAACTGAGCTACATCAAATTTGAATCATGCATTTGCTGAATATATGTGCTCTAAGCAAAGCCTGGTTCGTTCCTAGTCTCAAATATCGTTAAAGCAATTGCCATATAGTTGCAGAGTAGGTGTCACCGCGCCTCGACCAGTTAATTATTATAAATCAAAAGTACCTACCTTACAACATAACGCGTAGATGTAATACCGCTTAAAATATATTGCTATACACATGTATTACTAATACATAGATTACTACAATGTATCCTGTGCTAGTCTAAAACGTAATAAGAATGTTACTACTACACTATTGAAACTACTATTACTACATATACTTTAAGTCAGCAATGTTCCCTTATGACAACGATTATGACAAACCCATTATTAATGCTAAATATTGATTAGGGAGATATTATAACTCTGAGGTTTTATCCACACCGAAAGGGATTAAAGGACGTGGATGTATATCGATTTTAAGTCTGCCTTATTAACGACTTTAAACTAGGAGATATATCATAATGTTCCGAAACTTTAGTTATATTTAGCTGTTGTTGGGGACAAATATGTATTAGGTATAAGCAATATAGGAAATGGTTGCTTGACTGGCTGCCACGTTGATACACCACCGCTTGTCGATCGATCACCTTAGTTAAGCAACTCGGGCGTGGGCAGTATCTGGATGGGTGATCAACTAGATTATCCATATGCTATTGATTTTAGTTAGCGAAAACAACGAAAGAAAGCCTGCCTATTTCTTGAAAGCCGTAATAGACAGATACTGTATATATAAGGCGACATTTGATATTAATTAACAGGCAAAACGTGGTTTTCGAGTGACCAAGTTAATAGTGGATATTCAACCTCTGACTACCCCGAAAGATTTGGTTTTTTTATAGATTATAATGGTCGTAAATGCGTATGTACAAGTATGTACGTACTATCAATCTAAAATAAGAAAATTGGCTCCATACAACAACATCTCAAATAAGCTCGTGACATATACATAACATAACTTCCATCTGTTTATCTGTGACCCCACGCTAAGTTCAAGGCGTGAATCGAAGAGAGCTTAGTGATTAAACAAACAGCAGACTATATGCAATAGTCAGTGATTGCATATGGCGACACGACTCATTAATAGCGCGTAGTTGCTGGTGACTATAACTTATGCAATGACATCATTAACCATTTTTTAATGCTTTAAGTGACCTACGAAATGTTGTGTATTCATGATAATATTGTAGGACCCTATTACAACAATTAAACTTGTCCCCTATAATAAAATCAACGAATATTTTAGAAATGTATACATAAATATTCGTAGATTATATTAAGATAAATGTTAAATGTACTCAGCAAGTCATCTAAAATAAGAAATAAAATAGATAAATACATAGACATATTATATTAACTATTACACCAGAAAGCAGAAGAAAAGCGTAGTTTTTAACCCTGCCTTCACCGGGAATCGAAACCGTGACCTCTCGATTATCGTTCAGGTGGTTAACCGTTTGCTCCACAGAGGTCGTCGAAGTATTCGAGATAAAAGGAAATTAGTAGACGATACAATATTGTATGTCTTTTTTTATGTCATAGAAGTAATGTCAGTATTGTCCCGTGGTAGTAGTGGGTAGCTAATGCAACACGTGGATTCGAGGTGTCTATAGAATTACTACCTTCGCAATTGCGGAGATGGACACCTGAACCTCTGACTACCCCGCAAGGGTTAATAATCGTGAACGCGTTTGTCTTTTGCGTTTGTCTTTTTGTCCCGTGCTAGCCTGGAATGTAATAATAATGCTAACTAACTGCCGTTCTTCCCGGTATGTCGTAGGAGGCGACGAAGGGACTAGGAGAATATGGAATTTATCGGGCAATAGGCTAGCATCCTGACACCAATATCCCATATGACATCAAAGCCTTAATATAGTTACATGCTACTAAGTGACCAAAAAGATTTTTTCCTGTCTCCAAGGTTCTGTCCACTCGGAAATGGATTAAATAACGTGGATGTATGTATATGTAATAAGACTTCATATGGGAGCCATTATGCAGTCTATGGTTGTGAAATACTATATCTACAGAGTTATTTTCTCATTTGGAGTGGACTGAACTACGGATACCAATATCCTTGGTTACCTTTACCTACAGGTTCTAATGGTCTTAGAATACAATATAAACATTTACGATCATAAGTCCTTATGGGGTAGTCTGCCAAAAGTTACGGTGAGGAACAACATCGTGAGTAAACCACTTGTTCCCGAACAGGTAATAGTCGGTGCTTGTAAACGGCGACATGGCTTACCACTGTCACATTGAGTACTGACTATCTGGTCAACATGTGGGTTAGGGGCCATAGAATTACTACTACACGATTACGGAGATGAAAACCTGAACCTCTGACTACCCCGCTTTAAATTGTGCACCACCGTCCAATTGATTCCATTGATTTAAAATCCAAAATCCTTGCAAAAGTGTTCAAAGTGGAGGAAAAAGTTTCAAGTATATAGTGTTATTGCTGGTGTTAACTGTTGCGTGTATGGATGCAGTGCTTAAGGCAATTAATTCACTGTTAATCACGTTTTTATTCTCCAACTTGGTGAGTAAAATTAAAACTACCCACATAAATTTGAAAAAAAGTTGAAACTTACTGGTGGCGAAAGTAGAGTTTTAGAAATTGTAGAGACGCAGGTAGAGATCATAATAGAGATTGTGTTGCCATATTAAAAGTAAAAGTAGAGTCGAAATTAGAGGAACAAAGGAACGGAATTAAACCTGAATTATTATTTGGTTCCTATATTAATTTCGACAAAGGAGATTGACTTATGAGAACTTACAAGGTGCTCGCCCTAACCCGCCCCTCACCTCTGGTTGAAACTGAATTCGAGTGCTTCGTCGTTTTACTTATATCTAACTTGACTTCTCAAATATGAATTATCAAAATGAAGCCACGGCAACGTCACCGATTCACTGCGGTGTGTGCAGCGGCAAAATCCTGTCGCTTGACTATATGGAATGTTTTAAGTGTAGAGCACTTTATCACCTTTCTTGTCTGGGCCTAACACAAGAGATGTTTGAATTATTAGCACCTGAACAAAAGGAAATTTGGATATGCCCCGGATGCGCTTGTGCAAGACCAAAAATGGGCGGAGTGGCTACACTAGTCAAGACACCTTTAGCTTTGAATGCCACTTTCAATACAACGCCAAAGTTCTGTAATGTGAACACTGTGCGTGGAGCAGCAGCCATTGACATGAGTGTACCGGAGAACCGGTCTAGCATTGACAGGCGTTCTGAAACAGAGGTGGCAGCCTTGCGTGGTCAAAACCAGCTATTGCTTGACCAAATGTCAAAAATTACTTTTATTGTGCATGAGCTAAGAAGTCAATTGGGTGTATCTCATTTAGAAGAAAAAGAAACTAATTTAAAATATAAAAAGGCTAGAGATAATGCAAAAAGTGTTTCCAGTAATATTGACTCATTGGTTTCTACCCAGGGCTTAGCGCCTTACAAGCATGTTGAAGCAACCAATACCGATTCTGTGACTAAGTGTAAGGGTCCCGTACGTGTGCCATCTTCTTCTGTACAAACTTGTGACGCACTAGTGCTTGGGCATGCAGCTGACGAGGGCTGGCATACTGTCAGTCGGAAAAGAACGGAAATCGACCCACACTCGATCATACTATACGAAGCCCGCGTAAGGACAAAGTTGCAAACAAGAAAAAGCGGTGGACAGTTGAAACCGGTAAAGGACCCCAAAGTGAAGGCCTTAAACCTGCTTCCAGATTGAAACACCTTCAAGCATGGTCTTTCCACCCTGAAACTACTGAAGAAGCAGTGCTGACTCATATGAATAAAATCACTCGATCCGATCACTATTCAGTCAAAAAAACAACAGACAAACGCAAACTTCCAATCAGCGTTTGTAGTGGGTGTTCCTGAACACCTTTTTGACACTTTTTTCTGTCCAACTGCCTGGCCCTCGGGAATCCGTTTTAAGAATTGGTTTCTCAGAAGACCCCGTACGACGCTGCGGGGAAACCAAAAAAGCTCCTAGTACTCCTGTTGACTCCGGGGGCAGCGGCGCTCGGCTCCATGCTCGCCGACATTCTGAGAAGAAGAGAGTGACGAATGAGATCACTATGGTTTATCAGAATACGGCCGGCCTCCGAACGCGACTAGACGAGTTCCAGACAGGCATCATGAGCTCAGATGCGGATATCTTCGCGATTACGGAGACTGGTTGTCACGACTCGATCGCAGATGGCGCGCTTGTGCCCCGGGGCTGTAGTGTCCTACGATGTGACAGGGCTGATGGACGTAAACAGGGAGGTGCCATGTTGATTGTCACTAGTAAACTTAGGATAGAAAATATTGATTTAGACTTAGAAGTAAATACCTGTATTTTTGAAATAGTCGCAGCTAAAATATTATGTGGCAATAATCTTATTCTTGTTTGCTGTGTTTTGTACATTCCGCCTAATGCCCTTTACAGTGAATATTTAAAGTTATTTAATAGTATTGAAAGCCTTTGTTCAAAATATTCTAATATTCTTGTAGTAGGTGACTTTAATCTGCACTCTGCGAGCACTGACGTAAATAATTATTTTGAATACTTTCAGGCATACTGCGGTTTCGAGCAGGTGAATAATATCACTAATGTAAACAATAGACAATTAGATCTCGTCCTTTCATCGCTGTCTGGTCGGGTATCGGTGCGGAAAACAGATTCGTTAATATCGCGCGAAGATAGGCACCACCCCCCCCTCGAGGTGAGCGTGCGCCGCCCGCGTCCACCCGCGTGCCGCCATTACGATGGTGTGGATGATGCATCGTTGCCTGCGACGGCCGCGACCCGCGATGGCTCTGGTATCGATGATGACCGCGACAGTATTGTCCCCTGTTGGAATTTCCGCAAGTGTCGATTTGACTGTTTGTATGCTGAGCTAGCAGCCATTGATTGGACAGACTTGTTTAAAATAACGGACGCTAATTGTGCATTAGATTCATTTTATGACATTACAAACAAAGTAATTACGAATAGTACGCCTTACAAAAAAACTAAGGTGCAAGCATACGAATATCCTGTCTGGTTCACGGCTCAGATTATAGGTGACATTCGGCGCAAAGCGGGACTTCATAAAGCGTACAAAAGAACGAAGTCGTCATATACCTACAAGCTCTATTCTAAAGCGCGTGCAAAATTAAAGATTGATATCCAAAGAGCCCGTCAAAACAACATACATGTTTTACAAACGAATTTCAAAAAAGATCCTAAATCTTTTTGGAATTATATAAAAACAAAGCGCGGAGCCTCTAAGAATCCGAAGATTGTAGTTGACGGGGTAGAGTTGTCGGATGACGCGAGCGCGCGAGTTTTTTCACTCTGTCTACAGACAGGAAGAGCCAAGGTTGGACGTGGATGAGGCGATGCGTGCGGCGGGCGCAGATCGCAGCGGCGGCGGTGCGCGAGTGCACTTGCCCGAGCTAAGTGTAGATGACGTTGCAGCAGCCTTACGGAGGCTACCAAGCAAACAATCTTATGGCCCAGACGGTATACCTACCTATATAGTGAAGGATTGTCGCGATGTACTTGTTGCACCTCTTCGGCACATTTACAACCTTTGCTTGCGCTCTGGTTGTTTTCCCTCCCGATGGAAGACCACGCGGGTTATTCCAATACCCAAGGGAAATAACAAGTCAAGCTTGATAAACTATCGGCCTATAGCTATCCTTTCAGCCTTCGCGAAAGTGTTTGAGGGTGCACTTAAGAGTCACATGCTTTGCAGTATATCTCCTTATCTTAGCGATGCTCAGCATGGTTTCCGGCCTTCACGAAGTACTTCTTCTAACCTTATGTGTTTCAGCTCGTATGTGTCACCGTGTATTGATGCGGGTGGTCAGGTGGACATTGCTTACTTCGACTGCAAAAAGGCATTCGACCGAGTATGCAACGATATTCTTTTGGAAAAGCTAGCGGGTATAGGCTGTTCCCCTCAACTGTTGAAATTTTTTGCCAGTTATTTTAAAGACAGGAAGCAGTTTGTGGACTTTAACGGTGCCTTGTCAAGGCCTTATTTTACTAGATCTGGGGTCAATCAGGGAAGTACCCTAGGCCCTTTAGGGTTCACAGTTATGATCAACGACCTTCCCAGCGTCGTAAAGAACGCAGTCTGCTTACTCTTCGCCGACGATTTGAAACTTCTACTGTCCGTGAATTCTCGCGAGGACTGTGAACGGTTGCAGTCAGACATAAATAGGGTCGCGGAGTGGAGTGTTCTTAACCGTCTAGAGTTCAATGCGTCTAAATGCGAGTTGATGAGCGTAGGGCGGGCGCGCGCGCCGCTGCTGCACCCGTACCGTCTTTGCGGCGAACCACTAACGCGCGTGAACGAGGTGCGGGATCTTGGCGTACGTGTCACTTCTCACTTCTCCTTTCGAGAGCACATCGTCGACATCTGCAAGCAAGCTTTCCGGAGCCTAGGCTTCATTCTGCGCACTTGTGCTGGCTTTCAGAGCCTACAAACTGTACGAGTTTTGTACAATTCATTGGTGCGAAGCATACTTGAAACGGGCGCAATGGTTTGGTGCCCGTATGAGACTAAATACTGTCTCATGCTTGAGCGCATGCAAAATAAATTCACGCGTTTTCTTTATTCGAAAATGTATGGCATATACCCTGGCTATCCACACGTCTATCCATCTCTGTTTGTGATTGGAATGGTAGGTTACTCTCAGCTCAAAATAAGGAGAAAATGTGCTCTGGCAAGGTACGTATTAGAGGTGCTTAGAGGTATAACTAGCAACATTTTCATATTGAACAAACTTTTCCTCGTAATACCTAATACAAGAATAAGGAAGCGTAAGGGTCAGTGTTTGTTCGCACCCCCTTGTCGGACAAACCTAGGTAGATGCGCTCCGCTCACGATGGGAATCCGCCTCCTGAATGAGTTGGATAGCCAGTTAGACATATTCGCCTGCTCGAGACCGCAGTTTGACCGTATAGCTAGTCTGTACTTTTGTTATGGCCCGCGTGTGGCTGACTACTGACATAATTGACATGTTTTTTTTTTTGTTAATTTGACATGTTTTTTTTCTATTAATTTGACATGTTTTTTTTCTATTAATTTGACATGTTTTTTTTCTATTAATTTGACCTGTTTATTTATTAATGTAATTGTATTTTAGCTATTTTTAGCTATTTAGATTTACAAATGCAATTTGTTCAACTAACGATTTCCTTTGTCGCATTAGGGTTCTGCCCTGTAAAGATATTGTGAAAAATTGACTAATAAATATATATATATATATATAATTTAATAATCGTGAATGCGTTTATTTTGATTTAAACTGCGGAGTAAGTGATTCTATGAGCTTAAAATCCATATCTTGTGGCATTTACAAACACTACCAGCTGTTACTTTCATTTAAAGTATTGGTGTTAAGTTAATAGTCTAACGCCCAATATATTCTCTTCACCCCAAGTCCCTTAGTCACTTTATACAGTTCAAAGATAGCTACATATACGCTGCTAGCGTGCTGGGGGCTTTTGCTTCTGGGTGCTAAATTTGGGACACTAGTGGCGCTGTGTAAATATGAATTTTTGTTTGATTTAAGTTTTTTTATATTTTTATTTGTACATATTTAGTTTCATTTCGTTTGTTAAACAGACAGAAGTATGTTTTAAGTTCAAAGATCGTTGCTAAAATTACCAAATGTTCTATTAGGAGTAATAACATATTTAGTTGATTGCTTGTAAACAAATTTAGCAACACGATAACAGAGTTTCTCGTTATCTTGCAAACATAAATCTTCTTTTAATATTGTCAGTCGATGGTCAGACGTCCATACCAACGGTCTTATTCAATTATTTTCTTGTTTTAGTGAATATTAGTTAAACAGTGATCAAACGTAAGTACATGCGCTTTACTACCATTATTATTTCGATGTGTTAGGCCACTCAAAACCCACGGTTCCACAGATAGTCAGTACTGTATTTGAGATAAGTATATTTAGATTGAAAATAAATAAAAACTATATCTATATTGAAAAAGTGTGTATGAAGAGGTGTATGAGTGTCAATGAAGCGAAAGTGGTTAGTCAGGATCGGGACAGATGGGGATCTGTGATCTCGCCTACTCCTCTACAGGGATTCAGGCGTGATGTGTATTTATGTAAAATAAATATTATTTCATATTTAGAAGGATATATATGTTCCCTCACGATGTTTTCCCCAATTGAAGAAAACAATACGAAATTAAAATTTGTGTTCTACCATGCAGATAGAGTTGCTCTTCAATGATCGAACTAATGCAATTGCAACTGACTAGATATCATGTCTGAGACGTAAATAGAATTCTAACTAGCTGCCGTTCTTCCCGGCAAATCGTAAAAGGCGACTACGCGACTAGAGGTCTTAAAATGGGCGACTGCTAGCAACCTGTCATCAACAAAACCGATATTATGGTGAAAGTGACCAAGGATATATGTATATTATTTATCCAAGCTTCTGTCTACTACGAAGAAGATTAAAGGACGTGAATGTGTACATTTGTATATATTTAACGGATGATCCGGGAATTGAATGAAATTTAACGAGCTACCATTATCTACTCTATTCAATAACGTGGGAAGTTATTTTAGTTGTTATTAGGCACTGGAATAGTAACCTCAAGAGTTTCTAGAAACATTCAATATTCTCAAAGATTCGAGTTCGATACATACTCATACTCACGATATATGTTTTGTGGCGTTAACTTGGGAAGGCCTACGTTCAGCAGTGGACTGACATAGGCTGATGTATTGATTGACATACTCACTCCCTTTCATCTCTTTTGGGGTGGACAGAACCTCGGAATAACGTAAAATGTCTTCAATATACTGCATAAGCATGGAGTTGTCATAGAAATAGTATGGTATATTAGTGACAGGTTGCTCGCCATAACCCAATAGGTTGATTAAATTACATTTAGTCTCTTAGTCGCCTCTTACGACATGCCGGGGGAAAGGCATATATTAGCTTCGTACAAACGTCGTAGAGCATGTGACTACAGGAACTATCTATATGGTGAACAACTTCGTAGTGATAAAGTTGGTTGGTTAGTCATCGCTCTGTCAACCCCGAAAGGGTTGATGGTCAAGCTTATAAAATGTTCTAAAGTCATAGATAAAGTTATCAACAATTAACTGACTGGAAGTAAAATTCCTACTATTAATCGTATAGGGTAGTAATTCGGTGTAGCTTAGTTCTTGCGGCTTGACTCTGTATCAATGGGTACAGGGTTCAAACCTCAGTGTACACATATATATATTCACGTCCTCTAATCCCTTTCGGCGTTAACGGAACTTTGGAGACGATAATTTCTTATAGGTCACTGTTATATGGAACATTGGTGACAGGTTGCTAGCCAATCGCCTAACATATTCCATTTATTCCTAGTCCCTTTGTAGTTCTTAGTTTTGTTATTATATTGTAATGGTTGCGGTTAAAATTATTATATATTTTACAGATATACTTTGCTTTTGAGGGTAAAGAGTGGAAATAATTAATATAGAAGAGAAAATATGACCATGGATCCAGAAAGACAACCGCTGTTGAACAACACAAATACGCCACATACCTACAGGTACATATACATTTACATATCATTGTTGATAACTTTATTCGTGACTCTATAACATTGGTTTTTTAAGCTTGACAATCAACCCTTTCGGGGTAGACAGAGAATTGAGAGACCACCGTCGTCACTACGAAGTTGTTCACCATATAGATATGTGGTTTTTAAAGTCACATGTATTTTACATAAATATACATTTACGGATGTATAATATCTCCTAGGTCACTTTTAAGCATTAATTGAGTTGTGATGTCATATAATAATAATAATAATAATAATATTTGGACATTACACCAACATACACACACCAATTGAACTAGCCCCTTGACAAGTACCTACATTTAAGACTTGTGTTAAGGGTACTAGTCAACGTATATTTAAGAAATGTATGTTTATTATACATAGATAAATACATATATAGCATAAATAATCAACGATCAGACTGGAAAGCAGACGAAAAGCGTAGTTCTTAACTTTGCCTCCACCAGGAATCGAACCCGGGACCTCGCGAGTAGCGTTCCGGCGTTTAACCGAACGCGCCACGGAGGTCGTCATATGGAACATTGGTTGTTGATGTTCCCAATGAGTTCATTTTACCCCTAGTCGTTAGGTCGCCTCCTACAACATGCCGGAAATAACAGCAGCAAGTTAACATTCTTTGTACGTCCCAGCTAGCACGGGACACGTGTCACTTATATTTTTAAATAGTATTTAATAATATAACTGTCACACCAGTCTTGCTATACAGGTATAGGTAAAATTCATGGATCCCCACTTGTCCCAATCCTGGCTAACCACTTTTGCGTTACTGACATTATACACACTCGGTGGTTATAATGTCTAACTTCACCTTTTTCAGTATACGATTCAAACATTGCAGAATGTTCTTGTGATGTTCATTTTTCCGACTTTTTATAATGTAAATTATCTCGATACAATTATACATTAAGTTGTTATCTGGTCAAAACGTGGGTTCGAGGTGACCAAACAATTACTCCCTCCACAATTACGAATATGGACACTGGAACCTCGGACTACCACGCAAGGGTTAACGGTCATAAACATGTTTGTTACCCAATCATTAAAGCATCGATTAATAATAATAATATTTGGACATTATTACACCAATTGAACTAGCCCCTTGGTAAGTTCATTAAAGACTTGTGTTAAGGGTACTAGTCAACATAATATGTTAAGTTAAGTTAAGTTAATGTTAAGGGTTAACGGTCATAAACATGTTTGTTACCCAATCATTAAAGCATCGATTAATAATAATAATATTTGGACATTATTACACCAATTGAACTAGCCCCTTGGTAAGTTCATTAAAGACTTGTGTTAAGGGTACTAGTCAACATAATATGTTAAGTTAAGTTAAGTTAATGTTAAGTTAAGTTAAGTTAAGAACTACGCTTTAGCTCTATAGAAAAGCGTATTTCTTAACTCTGCCTCCACCGGAAATCGAACCCGGGACCTCACGATTAGCGTTCAGGTGTCTAACCGATCGCGCCACGGAGGTCGTCATTAATGTAATTAATTTTTCAGTAACCTCTAAAAACGTCTAAAAACACAAATCCATTAACACCCTTACATTTCCAGACCGTTAACCAACGAAGAAGTCTACCAGTACCACAACGACACTTTCTGGAAGGTCTCTCGCTGTACCCTGGTCACCCTATTTTGGACTTTCATCATGGGCTGCTTCGCGGTGCTGTCCTGCCTCCTCATCAATGCCCAGGGTTGCCGGAAGTCCATGCCTACCGTGGCTCCAGGGCATCTGACCTTCGCACCCTTGATAGCCAGAGCACAGGCGGCTAATCTCATGTATAATGATACTAATAGTAGCTTGGTTGATTTGCTTGCTAATTAAGATTATGATCACATTACTACTTTCGAATTTGCGAAGATGGACACACGAACCTCTGACTAAACCGCAAGGGTTAATGGTGGTGAATGAGTTTTGTATAAAAAATACGGAATTACTCATCAAAAATACTGAATTGGACTCCAAAATAATATATTTGCAAATATAAACTATCTAGTTAGATATTTTTGGAGTATATTGGAGAAATTTACATGTACATATAATTATTTTTCGAGAATAAAAATATAGAAAGATAGGTATAAAAAGGATAGTTTGACTTTAGTTAAGTAAATAGTTTATGGTGTAAGTAAATAGGATATTATGTGTAATAAATATGGAAACAATTATCAGCTTAATTAATCCAAGAGTAATTCGAATGCTAAATCGTGCCTTTCTTACTGACACACCGTCGTATAATGCATGTTCTATGGAAAAGCAAATTAAGAACCTCTTTCAAAACTTTGTCTATCACGTAAGAGATTGGATATCAGATTATTATACATTAATATAGATTAAGTTAACATGTGTGTTTAAGATTTGTATAACTATTGAATCTCATAGTATTAGTCAATAGAGTAATTAATGATCTTTTGTGTAATGTGTTATGCTGTATATAGTAAGTATAATCAATTAAAACTTTAATAATTAGTAAATAGTAGTTTTAATTAATCTATTATCTTTACACATTCATAATGACTTATTTACCCATTTCAATGGGTATATTTAAACGGAACATAATTAAATGCACATAAAAAATACTGAAATGTACACCAAAATATAGCTAAACGCACGCCAAATGTTAGGTTTGGGTTGGGACTGTTTTATTTTCGTATACAATTCAGTATTTTTGGTGTGCATTTTAATATTATTCGATATTCGCTTACAGCCTATTTAAACTAGTCTATTCATTCAACTGGGACGGAAAGGAATGTTAACTAGCTGCCGTTCTTCCCGGCATGTCGTAGAAGGCGAGGAAGGGACTAGGAGTAAATGAAATCGATTGGGAAATATGCCATATGTGAAGTTGTGCTTAACATTCATTCTAAAGAGTAACTTACGTGATATTATATTGTCTCGAAAGTTTTGTCTACACTGAAATGGATTAAAAGACGTGAATGTACATTGAAACTAAATTCCAATGAAGGAAACCTTGAACGTACATATTGAGGCCACTTATTACTGTATTACGTTTCACTTATTGCTTATCCATTGGCAAGGTATGGTGTGCCTTAGAAGTAATTTCTTCATCATCAATCCTGACATTAGTATAGGCTATTCGCATATGCTTTTGCTAGTCTCTCACCTATGCATACGGCTTCTAGCTACCTTTCATAGGAGAAAGTAATACAACATGTCATAGATAAATGTAATTGGGTTATTGGAATTTATGGGACCTAGTACTACATGTTAATACCACCTCAGTATAATGTTCTTGAGGATTAATAAATTAAGTAATAGAATACATAACGAATTCGTTTAAGGTACCGATCGTGTCTGTCATCACATAGGTGAAAAAGAGGCGTGAATATATGTTTGTAATGTATGGGGCAAATTGAAAGTGATTAGTTAATATTTACGAATTACTTTTATTCATTACAAATCGTAATGGGCATCAATATCCTAAATACTCTTAAATTAATGGGTTTGACTGTTGGCGTTAGCTTAGAACTTGAATTCCTTGTACTTCTTCGCCTGTTTGCTATCCGTCGTCTGCTGTCTCTTTCTCTTGTTCTGCGAATGAAAGAGAAAAACGTAAATATAGCATATTCTACAATATTTAGTTATTCTAATAAAATACTTAATAAATAAACGACTGCGTCATTTTTTTCATAAAATATAATTGCTGTTCAGGTGAGAAGGGAATGAGGTTCAGGTGTCCATCTCCACAATTGCAAAGGTACTAAATCTATGGCGACCTCGAACGTGTTCACCAAATGCGTACTCGATGTAACAGTTAGTAAGCCATATTGCCATTTACAAGCACTGACTATTTATTACTTATTCGGTGGACAATAACACTGTTTTCCCTCATCGTAGTATTCAGTGTATTTTATTGCGAAAATATGCATAGAAAATCCGAAAATTTCATTTCCATCACATCCTCCGAGATTCGAACTCTGTACCCACTATATCAATCAAGCCTTCAACGACTGATCTCCCCCAAATCCATCACTTGTACCAACCTTTTGCCTCGCCACATGGTCAGCCAGCATATCAGACAGATCCTCCTGGTGCTGCGGCCGTTGCTCCCGCAGGTGCCTCTCGTAGCGCGCCGCCACCGCCTCGGGCTCCAGCTCCAGCTCCGAGGGGTCGAGAGCCACCTCCACACCTGACGCCTCCGCCGCAGATGGCGCCACTGTCGCCGCCGCACCCCCGCGCTTGCCTACCACAATAATAATGGTATTTATAATATTTAGCTCTATAGACAACCGCCGAGCCAGACACCTTTTGAGATTACCACAACTAGCTGTGTAATACCATATTTGAAATGTAATTTAATTGAATGAAATGTAATTTTATGTGTTGTGTGTTATGTAATCTAATTATTGTCTTTGAATTTTATTGTAAATGTTGAATATTGTATGTAATAATTGATGTGGTTGTCTCAATTATTATTTAGGACACTATTACATACGATTGTATTATGTATGTTACGTGAAAGTTAAATGAAGATAGAAATTTATTTATTAAAAGAAAAAAATATATGTATGGGCCCTCCCAATCTAGAATTACATACGATTGTATTATTTATGTTACGTGAATGTTAAATGAAGATAGAAATTTATTTATTAGAAGGAAAAAATACATGTATGTCTCCACCCCTATCTAGAATTAAAAAATAATACTAATTGCTGCCGTAATTCGTTGTTTTAGAAGTTTCTTTAGTTCTTTGGGGCTTCCCAATAAAAAATTCGTATTATAAATAATAAGACAGAACCATTGTCAGATAAATTGAAAATTATTTGACATTCTACGAGCAATTGTTGCTTCTTAAGACAAAAAACAAAAAATACAAAACGCATTCACGATCATTAACCCTTGCGTGGTAGAGGTTCAAGTGTCCATCTCCGCAATTGCGAAGGTAGTAATTCTATGGACATCGTTGGTTTTTATATTAAATAAATCCTATAGACTTTGACTCTATTACCTGGATTAGCCGCATTGATGTCGTAGACGTGTGTGGAGGCCATCATGCCAGCTGTGAGGCCCACGCGCCTCTCGGGCACCACCTGGTACAGCGCCGGAGTATCGCCACTGGGGAGACAGAGACACGACATTAGCCTTCCATCGAATACATGGGGTAGGTTAGAGGTTATAAACCTTGACTCTTACGTGGATTCACGAGTTTCAATCCAGTTTTGTTAATACATACTAAAGCTTCACAACTATTAACTCTAAGGGGCAGTTAGAGGTGAATTGATCTGTGGAGAGTTTGTGCTTACGGAATATTTAATCTTACATATATTGCTTAATCTCCTTAATACTATTTATAAAGGAGAGTACACCCTGTACATCTCGTAGAGGCTAGGTTTAGGTAAAGTAAACGAGGCGCAATACAAATTGTGTTCCGATTTATCACCTTGGATAGAAAGAAATTCGGAGTCATTATACAATGTTAAAGATGGTGATAGTCTCTGCCTATTTCAGCAAGAAAGTAAATGCGTTAACATATGCATGTATATACGAAACATAACGTACGCGTTCACGACCATTAACCCTTACGGGGTAGTCAGAGGTTCAGGTGTCCAGCTCCGCAATTGCGAAGGTAGTAATTCTATGGCCACCTCGAACCCACGTATTAACCAGATAGTTAGTACTCAACGTGACAGGCCATGTCGCCATTCACAAGCACTAACTATTGCCTGTTCTAGGAACAGATAGGTTTCCTCACGATGTTTTTCCCTCACCGTAGTATTCACGAGTTTTTTTATATACACCATGGCATGGTAACTGTCTCAAATGTGTTGTTACCTTTCGGAGTCGGTGGCGTCCATCTTCCTCTTGCGCAGCTCGATGGTGTCGGGCGTCTCGAGGCCTGGCACGGAGCTCGTGCCCAGGGGGGTGACCAGCCCCTCGCGCGGGGTGGCCAGCCCACTCGCCTCCACCTCGGGAGGCTTCGGGGCCTCTTCTTCCGACTCTTCTGTGAAGGGTAATGGGGATATTAAGTTCAGTGTTTACCTGATAATAGCTGTCGATATTCTTTTTATTTCGAGAGAAGTGTAGTTGTAATACACATGGTGGTGCTGGCTATCTTCTTATTAGCATGTCGTAAGAGTAATAAAGCAAGTAATTTAAGAATTATTATTTATGTATTGTCTTTTATTTTGCGTTGCATACGCATCGGAACTGTGTAAAACAATAAGTAAACAAAAAACGCATTCACGACCATTAACCCTGGCGGGGTAGTCAGAGGTACAAGTGTCCATCTCCGTAATTGCGAAGGTAGTAATTCTATGGCCACCTCAAACCCACGTGTTGACCAGATAGTCAGTACTCAATGTGACAGGTGGTAAGCCATGTAACAATACGTAATAACAATAACTATCATTTAAAAATCCAAGTGTGAACAGACTAATCCCTTTATATTGACTGTACTCCATAGTACAAATGTGTACGTGAATAGGTCCTTTAGATATGTGTACGCACCTTCTTCAGATTCTTCCTCTGACTCGGACTCGAGCTCTCCCCACAGCGTCCGGTCAATGTCCTGGTCTTCGGTGTCCTGCAAACATCACGTCAGTCTCAAATAGTTTTATCAACCAGCTTGTTGCTGTCCACTGCTGGACATAGGCCTTCACTGAGGTACATTACAAAATGAATCTCATCCAGATACAACCTTTTTCAAGTCAAGTGTCCACCAGGCACACACTAAGTTTGCCTCACATAGGCTAAACGTATTATTCTACTCACGTGACAAGTTTCACCGCATTGGCCAATAGATTCCATTAGATCCTTTTTACGACATGCCCGTACAAAAGGTAGCTAATTAACGTCAACACAAGCATACATTTGCCTCTCTTAATACCTTAATTCGGTCCATCAGAACCTCGAAAATAAAAATCTTGTGATGACGTTTATATGTAAAATTGTTGACAGGTTACAGCCCATCGCCTAATAGAATCAATTCACCGACATACCGAGGAAAAGGCAACTCTAAAACATTCTTCTAACATCACAGTACAACTAAGCAGATACACTCACGTCATGAGCCGCCGTGTGATGTCCGAACACGTCCCCGTAGAGGGGCTTCCCGTGCTCGTCGACAGGGGGCTTCCCCCAGCCCCCCGCGTGGTACCCGAAGGCGCAGCCCTCGGGGATGGGCGCGTTGAGCCCCGGGATGCGCAGGTTGGGGTACGAGGGCGGCGGCCCGTAACGCTGCTGCGCGATCAGCCATGGCGGGGGCACCTAGCACGAAATAAAACATGTGGGTCTTAGGAATAATGTTCGGAAACACATATACAAAAGTACGTCTATAATCTCAAGCCTCTGACTACCCCGCCATAATAAAAAAGGGAGTGTGTATACACAAGTCGTGAAGCGTATGTATGTTTTTACGTCTATAATGGACAAAATAATGTTTGTGAGTGTGTTACATACATATTCACTCCTCTACGGGACGTAAGGGGTTAGGCAGAGACTATTGATCGACACTTGGAACGGTCCTGACAAACCTCCCTTGCGTCACCCACACCCATAAAATACATATATTTTCTATAATTGTGTAAAGTGTAAGATTGTGATATTGGTAATACTCTCAAGAACTGATAATACTCGATGACAGGAAGATATGTGAACGCTAACCATGATATCCCTGGTTCGATTCCTGATGGCAGTAGAGTTACTAACTACGCTTTTCTTCTGCTTACCAGTATGGTCGTTGATATATTTTTCTTATATGTACGAGTATTTATCTATATTTCTTCTATAAACGTTAACTAGTACCATTAACCCAACTCTTGAACATACTTAGCAAGGGGCTAGTTCAATCAACATTTTCCTACAGTACCCACCTTATGCGATCCGGGTCCCACGGGCATGCCGAGTGCCGTCCGGAGCTCCTCCGTGAGGTCTCCCGGCTTCTTCTCCCGGAGGCGGGTCTCAAACTCTTTGCCCTCGTAGTATAGGTCGCCGTGGATCGTCATGCGGGGTTTGGTTTGCCATCTGCAATGATATAGGTGGACTTTAGATGTGGCTTTTCGTACTGACTTTAGGTAAGCAATAAAAATAATAAAACATACATGATATAATCATGGCCTTTAGCAGCCTTTAGGTAAGCAGTTAAACCAATAAGATATATGTATAATGAATATGTAAATAATATTAATTGATCAATTTGGTTCGGATCTAACGGAGTTCATACAACCTAGTAATATGCATACGGTACAATTACATGTAGAAATGATTAATAAGTTTTACCTAACAAAAACATTGATCTCTTGGAAACTACTCGTGATTACTAACGATCCAAATCAAATATATTAGCTACGATTTCTTTTAATATTAACTCACCTTTATTTATTGTTCTGACACCAGAATACATATCTAAATCTTTTTTTCTTAAGCTAGATAATAAAAATATAACATGGTTGTCAGGTGTTAAACTGACAGAAAGATAACCAAAAAATTACACAGCATTTGCTTACTTTCATGGTTACTTTAAATAATAATTATGTATGTATGTAGTTTAATTAAAGTTTTGTGAGGCTCTATTAGCAAATATGTGGCATATTTGCATATTGAACATCAAGTAACCGGTTCATTACCTCAAATGAAGTGATTTAAATATAACATCCAACATGACAACGAAAATGAACACTGAACTATCTAATTCTTTCATTAATCCTCAAATAGAGTGAATGATTATCCCAAACTTAACCACATTCATTCATTTCATTGACTGAACGAATTGAACGAACGACTGACTTGAGTAGGTTTATTAGGAGTGAAACAAGAGAGATTTATCGGAATCGTTCTAGATGGCTCTCGATATTCTCTACCTATCTTTTTGTGGACGTAGAGACGTGCATATATGTATAAAAACATTAACGACCATAAACCCTTATGGGGTTGTCTGTGGTGAGTATATATGTAGTGCGGAGTACTTTATTTTGACGACCTTCGTGGCGCGGTTGGTTAACCACCTGAACGCTATCGTGAGGGCCCGGGTTCGATTCCCGGTGGAGGCAGAGTTTTTCTACTGCTTTCCAGTCTGGTCGTTGATTATATATGCTATATAAGTATTTATCTATATATAGTAAGTATATATTTCTTAAATATACATTGACTAGTACCCTTAACACAAGTCTTAAATGTACTAGGGCTAGTTTACCAAGGGGCTAGTTTAGTTGGTGTAATAATGTCCAAATATTATTATTATAGTACTGACTTGAAGAAGGCGTCGTGCAGCTTCTGGTAGTCGATGTCGATCTTGCCGAGCTTGGGGCGCGCCCGCTCGCGCATCTTGGCCTTGAGGCTCTTGGTCTCCTCCTTGTCCTGCAGCGAGGCGCGCATCTCCATGATGCCCGTGCGCCTAATGAACTCGGGCAGCTCGAACGGCGGCTTCTCTATGCCGCGCTTGCCTTGCAGATACTGACGTCAAACAATACGCATTAGGACATTGTGTTTTCGTGCTAGCTGGGACGTAAATAGAATTCTAACTAGCTATACTTCTTCCCGGCATGTCGTAAGAGACAGGAGGTGTATGGGATTTATCGGGAGATAGGTTGCAACCTGTCACCAATATTCCATATGACATCAAAACCCCTATGCAAAGAAGATGTTTTCATGTCTCCAAAGTTCTGTCCATCCCGAAATGTATATGTATGTACGCATTAGGGACTTTGTCGTTTGGCTTGTCAAAGGTTGTGGTGCCTGAACATTCATTCCTCATATTAGTGACACTACGTAACAAGATCGGTGGCTTTCATGTTAAGGTGCTTATAATAGTCTACTATTTCGACGAATAGGCAGATTTAGTTACGATAGTTTATCACCGTAGGAATGATATATTGAGAAAATGTATATCATTTACGTGTTAAATGCAAATTTATCACTCATAAATACCGCGAGTCCTCTATTCACCTCCTATAACATGCATAAAAAGCCATAATTTGCCCTAATTTTAACCTAACACTTTAATTTTTTCTTTTGACGACCTCCGTGGTGCGATCAGTTAGACACCTGAACGCGGATTCGTGAGGTTCGATTCCCGGTGGAGGCAGAGTTGAGAACTACGCTTTTCTACTGCTTTCCAGTCTGGTCGTTGATTATATATGTATCCATTTCTTAAAATCGTTGACTAGTACACTTAACACAAGTCTCAAATGAATTTACCAAGGGGCTAGTTCAATTGGTGTTAAAGTCCAAATATTATTATTATTATTATTCTTAATCCACTAATATACCCTCGCTTACCTTCCGCTTATAGCACCAGTGTCGGGGCACCTGCACGGTGTTTCTATGAGCCTTGAGCTGCACCAGAAGCTTGGGGTCTCTCGCAGTCACGTCGTACATCTCCACCACGTCTGGTCTTCCTACCAACTGCTTCAGCTCGGCCACTGATAGTCGGGACAGCTTCTTCAGCTTGCGCTTCGATAGTCTGTCTTTCTCTTCTTCGGCGTTTTTCTGGTGAGGATGTTTACTTGTTATAGTCTTTAAGTTATTTTTGTTAGTGTTTGTGTGAATAATATTTTTGACTCACGATTTTTATTAATTACTAGAAAACGGGACTTATCGCGTATATTTTTAAAACAAAGAAGTTAACAAAATATATGCGATAAGTCTCTTTTTCTTGTAAAATGAGGGTTGGGTAGTTTTAAAAAGTCCTTACCCTGAGCAAAAATTCTCCCATTTCATCTGGATTACAACACCATGCAATTATGAACAAGATTAATAAACAAGTTTGTTTTGCTGACAGTTAACACAACGAACTACAAGCTTTCACACCAAAAATACTGAATTGTACTTCTAAATAATACAGTCTCAACAGTAACCTAACCTTTAGTGTACGTTTAGCTACATGTTTTAATATTTATGTCAGTATTTTTGAAATGCGGTCACTGAGAAGCGTGTTAGGAGTGACATTGAATGATAGAATTAAAAAGAGCGTGATAAGGGAAGGTTGCAGTTTGAAAGAAGATGTAGTGACTAAGATGTAAAGGAGCATGCTTCGATGGTTTGGACATGTTATGCGGATGAATGATAGCAGATTGACAAAAGGAATATATATGAGTGAAGTGGAAGGGCGGTTACGTAGGGGCCGGCATATAACAGTCAGATAGACGCTATATTGAAAAAAGGTGACGTTAGGAGTACCTATAACCGCCGAGAGTGTATGAGAGGATGCATGAATATCAATGAAGCGAAAGTGGTCTGTCAGGATCGGGACAAATGGGGATCCGTGATCTCTGCCTACCCCTCTACAGGGAATCAGGCGTGATGTGTATGTATGTATGTATTTTTGAATAATTTATTTTCCCTTCAAGACCTCACCTCTGCCGCTTCGTCATCAGCTGCGAACTGGTCCTGCACCTTCTCTGCAGGCTTGACGGCTCCCTTAGTCACGTCCTTCGCTGCTTCCTTGCTCTCTTCCTCCTTCTTCTCCTCGATCTTGAAGGCCTCCAGGATGCGGTGGAACTGCCTGTACATAGGCTCCAGATCGTTGAACTGGATGCTCTCTTGGACATATCTGGAAGTGAGGTTTCGGATTAATCACGTTTGAATATATACAGATCACGCACGGATCCCCATTTATTCCAATCCTGACAAATCTATTTCGCTTTATTGACACTCATACACTTCCTTCTAATGTCATCTTTTCCAGTATGGATTCTATCTGACTGTCATGTCTCATTGAGCTTGCTCCTACTTTTTTATGTCAGTAGTACTGTTTATATCAGTCTAATACTCAAATATCTCTTAGGCAAGTAAAACAATGTACTCCCTATTTATGACTTTTGATATTTTGTGCTATTTTCGTGTACAAATACTGAAAGCTTCTTATCCACAGAAATAGGTATTTTTTGTATCACAATCACAACTTTAAAAATACTGAACAATTATTGGTCATAATACAATTATTGTCATATTTATGGAGAAACCTATAAATTGACAGATCATAAACTTACACACTGACTGTAGTAAGAGGTAATAACCTTTTTGCTGTGACAATAACATGCACAAACTATACCCCCTACTTTGTAAGTTTGATTTGTAAAATATTTGTATTGTGTATGTTTTTGTGGCTGTAAATAAATGCTTTATTATTATTTGAAAGGTTAATACGGTGAGGGAAAACATCTTGAGGAAACCTACCTGTTCCCTGAGCAGGTAATAGTTAGTGCTTGTAAATGGCAACATTGCTGACCACCTGTCACATTGAGTACTCATTATATCTGGTAAACACGTTGGTTTGAGGTGGCAATAGAATTACTACCTCCGTGATTGCGGAGACGGACACCTGAACCTCTGACTACTCCGCAAGGGTTAATGGTCGTGCACATGTTTTTGTTTTTTGAAAGGTTAACTACTGTGAATCTTGTATAGGACTTTAACTCACTCCACTTCAACTTCTTTATCATTCTCCTTGTCAGCCTTGTTGCCGTTGGGCTGCTGGGCCTTCTGCGCCTCTTCTCTGCGCTTCTGCTTGGCCATCTTCTTTTTCTTCTTCTTGCGCTTGTTCTTGTTTACCTTAGCGCCTAATGGCTATAACATATAAAGTACCGTTTTAAACAAGAAAAAATAATATATAGGAACATTTATTTAAACATAGACAAGAATGTATATGCATTACATAAATACATAGTATATTGCAACTATCAATCGCAAAAAATCCAATCTGACACATTCGTTTATTTCCTTTCGCACTGGATAGAACCAATAGTTACCTAGTCTTAAAGAGCCCCAGCTCTTATGGACATCAATATAATTATACTAGTTAGTACCCATTGTTACATATTTTATAATATACTTACATCACTCTTAGAAATGATAGGTGGCTGCGGCGCCTGAGGCAGGTGCTCTTCATCGGAGTCTCCCTCGTCCTCTTCAGCCCCATACTCACTGCTGATCACTGGTGCTGGAGGCGCCTCTGCTTCCTGGTCTTTGTCTGTAAAGTGATTAGGACTAGTTTAGCAGAGTTTGAAGAAGACTAAAGAAGTTACATTAGATGTGACAACGTACTAGGAACTAAGGGGAGTTACTAATCATATCATTATGGCATTGTTTATCATGAGTGAAGGTGGAAAATACATTAAATATTATGTAGAACATACAAATAGAATATATAACTTATACTTATAGGTGAGATGATCTATCTAAAAACAACAAATTAGCAATTGCTTTGAAACCTAGGATTTAGTTTGATTCCCTTCTGGAATAATTATCTTTTAATGGCACTAATGCTGGATATGGATGTTTGTGTTCTAATCACTGTTTGTCTAATAAATATATAAGAATTTAAGTGATGTATGAGTATGTTATTTAAGTTATGCTCCATACAGCTAAAGATTAAAAGTGTGAATGTATAATTACCTCTTCCATGTTCATCAGAGCCCAAAGCGGCCTGCCTCTGATCCTTGTAAGCAAGGGCTTCCTCCAAGGCCTTGGGCAGCACTGGGCCCTCCGGCTTCTGAGCCTTGCCCCGGAACTCTTCAGGCGTTTCAATCCTCATGCTGAGCAAAGAGGGCAGATTCTGCTGATCCTCTTCAGGCTCTTTCTCAGGTTCCTCAGGAGGGTTGTTGCTATCACCCTTGTCCTCCCAGCCAGGGGGACCATCCCTCATCCCCCAGCCTGGCGGAGGACCTTGATTCTCCCACCTAGGCATGCCAGGGGGCGGAGGACCCATATTAGAAGGTGGCCCCATGCCCCCTGGTGGGCCCATACTGGTTGGAGGCCCCATACCAGGGGGACCCAAGGCACCTGGCGGAGGGCCCATTCCTGGAGGCCCCATCATACCTGGAGGACCCATGCCTGGTGGCGGAGGCATGCCCGGAGGTGGACCCATTCCGGGACCCATAGGGGGCATGCCAGGATGAGGCATTCCCATCCCTGGCGGCCCCATTCCTGGAGGCGGTGGAGGCATGGGCGGCGGTGGTGGCATACCAGGCGGCGGCGGACCTATCCCCATCATATTAGGCGGCATTCCAGAAGAAGACGACGCTGGCGGCATCATCGCACCGGGAGGAGGCATTCCCGGTGGTGGCGGCGGCATCGAAGGAAAGTTTGGCATCCCAGACGGAGGCCCAACGCCCGGCGGCCCAATTGAGCCGTCGTTCTGGCTACCATCCATCCTGGTGACTTATCAAAGCACCAGAACAATTAAATAAAACCTCTTCTCAGATTAAAATTACAAGCACAACACTAATATAAGAATTCCAATAGTAAAATAAATAACGCGAAGCCAATACCACGAAAACAAGGTTATTAATCTGTCAGTCGGCTACAATATTCATCAGTCAGAAGATTCTAATAATTAAGATGTTCTTAGACGATAGCTGCTGCAAATGCAAATATTCTATAGAATTATAATGTTATACGATTAATTTTTTATTTCAATCATTTTAAAATTTTAATGCGTGCATTACAACCATTATACATTATGAGCAGATAAAATTTTATGTAGTGCATGCTATATAATGTTGCTGATATCGCATTACACTGCTGAATTTTTGTTGATTTGATTGCTAATGGTAATTTCGTATTTATACACAAAATCAAATTTATTGGCAACGTAAATTGTAATAACTAGTATAATGAAATTGTAAAATGTACATTTAATAAATTTATTTACCCTGTTCAAATGAAATTAATACTACCTCCAACATTAATTAAATTCATTTTTTGAATATAAGTTTATTTTCAAAAATCATTTTTTTGTAGAGCTTATAAATTGTTAGGTTGTTGCTCGGAAAGTGCAATGCGTTTTCAGTAAAACCATAGTAAATACTATTGGATATTTTCTACATCTTAAATAAAATCTAACTGCTGGGTATTTCGGATATGTTTATGATAGAACTTGATAATGTTTAATATTCCTATTTCTTTTTATACAGAATTTATAATTTATACAGAATTTTAATTGATCAGCATCGGCATTGCCTATGATTTTGCAATAAGATGCAGTTTTGCAATTTACTTCAAGGCTGGCAATACTTCCCTGTTTCTGCAATGAATTTTTGACTGATTTGTATTTTGTATTTACGTGTTTTTTTACCAAATGATAGTGAAATCTTAAAAAATATCAATAAAACATCATACATTCATGATTCATGAAAAATAAACCAATTAGAAATCAGTTTTTATTGTTGTTAAACTTTATGCCAGTGAATTACAACTAGAACTTTATTCAGTGATAAGAAGTGGAGTTTTCTCGATCTTGTTTTTAATTCTAATATTGTGTGCGTATTGGCTTATCAATTAGTTTGTTCTCCTCTGCAATGGCCGAGTTTGCGGAGAAATATAATACAAAATGCCCTGGCGTAAAGCGTCTCATGCGAGAGGCTTTGGAACTGGCGGAGGCAACCGAAGATTATTCTGCTCGACCATTGGAAGACAATTTATTTGAATGGCACTTTACAATCCAGGGACCCAAGGGTACAGACTTCGAAGGCGGCATATACCACGGCCGGATATTGCTCCCAAAGGACTATCCCATGCATCCACCGCACATTATCCTACTTACACCAAATGGAAGGTTTGAAATCAATACTAAAATTTGTCTTTCAATATCAGGGCACCATCCTGAAACGTGGCAACCTTCCTGGTCAATAAGGACAGCCCTGTTAGCGCTAATAGCTTTCATGCCCACTCCCGCAGAAGGCACAATTGGTTCATTAGAATATTCTCCAGCGGAACGAAAGATACTGGCGATCAAGTCTCGAAATTGGTCATGTCCGCAATGTGGAGAGATTGCTGCGTTACTATCTTCAAAAGCTGCAAAACCCCCAACTGAGGAAGAGCAGTCGGTGCTGGACCAAATAGCTTTGAAAGGGGAGCAGGATCAAGGACAGAGCAGCCAAAGTGAGAGGGAGCCATCTCCTAGACCCCAAGAGGAGTTCACACAGGATTCCCCATCAGACTTGTACCCCTCATCAGACAACCATACGTTCCTAGACCAAGTGACAGAGGCCATCATAGCATTCCTCTTAGCGGTGGTTGTGATATTCATTTACAGACGTTGGAACGCTTTTGTGAATGCAGCTGAAACTGATATGCCTAAAAGCGAATTATAATCCTAAGATTGAGATGAAATTTGGAATGTGATTATGCCATTGATTCTTATGGCAGTAGAGTGTAGCAAATAGCCTGGACAACATGCTATTAAGTGGCATCAATGTTTGGAAATTATATTGATGGTTTTGTATAATACTAGTATTGTTGAGGCACTTCATGTATGGTATAGTGATACCGTAGTTAGTGCATCTATATTCTATAGTATTCTAATATTCATAAGTACTTCATATACAAATTCAATGTATTTATAAAAGTTTAATAATAGCACTCTACTACACAAGATTTTATAAATTTATCAAATATTTTATTTATAAAGTAGCTACTTTTCTTCTCTCTTGCTTTTAAAGAAACTAATTCCCTCAGTCACTTGTATATACTTATTCTGATTATCTATCAATTCTTTGTTATTACATAATAAATATTTACTTTATTAGTTATTGTCAAAATGCATTTTTATCCATATTCTCTTTAAATACATGTTCCTTGATCACATTGTTTGTTGCATTGCATAGATTTATTGTTGCTTCTTAATAGCATGCACTTGTCGGGTGAATTCTGCCATGCACTGGCTAAAATTAAGCCTTGAGGCAGGACTATGTAAGAATGTAAAGTTATATTGTATACTAGTTAAAGATTCCTTGTAAAAGTTTATTGGAATATTATTTATTAAGTTGTGTAATTCATATCTATGATTGCAGTATAATAAAACAGATGTGATAAGTACTTTGTTTTTGTTTATTTTAACCAAATAAAATTATATCACTTGATATTCATTTTAGTAGTATGTGTAGTGTTAGGATTAGAAGAGCATTCATGAAAAGATGAAGGTGTGAGTTCAGAAAACATTATGTAAGTAATGACTGCAGAGTGTTTTATAATGATTTATCCTACTAGCCTGTTTCTTCTAAATATTTAGTAGTACTATACTATGAACTCTGCTTACCCTTTATGGGGAAACAGGTATTATATGTATCTAGGCACAGTAGCATTGTGTTGGTGATAAGCTTGTAAATTCTGAATTTAATCAATACAAGTATAATGACCTACCAAATCTTATCAGTGCCCCAATTAAACAGGGATTTTCATACCAATGTTTACTTTGTGAGTGATTTTTTAACATATTCTCACGTCTATAATTCCTGAACTGGTAGGCAGAACTAAAATAAAATAAAGTAGGTATAGTTTCTAAATATTTGTTGGTTGCCAGTTTTTCACCCAAAAAGTAAAATATAGCTTATAATCTATAAGTTATCTCTTATATTGTGCTGGAAAGAAGGTTATATTCAAGCCAAGAGTACTGACATCTTAATATAGTACTTATTTTTAAAACTACATAAGAAAGGAACTGAAATGAGTTTCAAGTCAAAGGGTATAATGAGTCAAAAAGGAAAAAAAGCTACAAATAAGCTATTGTTTTAAAAACTGTTTTGTTTATTACCATAATCTTTGTTCATGTATTTTTAAACAATGGCTATGGAATGTGGTTGCAATATGAATAATTATCCTAAATAATACATGTATATACAGCACAACTGTAAATCCTGTTAAGGTAGTCAGAGGTTGATTTATCATTAGTGTTTGAGTAGTTCTTTTAAGCAATACTTGAACGTGATTTGCAATTGAGGATAACTATAAGGAAAATAATAAATATAATACAGTTAAGGGAATTATGTAATACTATGAAGGACACCTAATGTTTTTGTTTACCTTATTGAAATTCAAATGAGATTATATGTCACAGATTGATTAGATAGCCATTCTACAGAAAAATTGAGCAAGAGTAGGTGTAAGATTAAGCAAATAGGGGCTTTCATGTTGTGTTGGATCAGACATGTTTCTTGTCAGTTTCAGGCATGAGGCCAGTAAGCATAAGTTAATTTGCTAAAGCTCTCATATCTATGTGCATAATAAACTCAGATTAAAGTTTTTTCATAATCTGTTCATCTCTCGGTGTATTATGGAGTAATATAGCTATTACAGCTATAGTTTTCCTTAATATTAAATGTGTATTAACATTAAAGGTCTCTTGTAATTTTGTTAGAGGCAATTAAGGGCTGTGTTATCTGTTTCATTGATTGCTGTTTTAATCCACCATAACTCAAACTTCTATGCACATAATTAATTGCTTATTATAGGAGTATAGTCTGGTATCAATGTAAGAGTTTAAGATAAGCTGTATAGTGAGGTTGAAAAAAAATGGCATTGTAGGCTTTATAGGTTTATTAAGAATTTACACAAAAGAAATTACTAAAGTACTTATATTACAAACAGGATACAGATCCTAACTTAAAACTTAACTGACATTCACGCCAAAGTACCTTCTTTCTTCCTCTTACACAAAAACGCAAGGGAATTTAGTACATGAGTATGTTATTCCAGTCATGTGCAATTACTGAATGACATAGGAACAACATTGTATTGTAATGGTACATGAAAACCCAATAGTCTAAAGGAAACACTTCCTTTTTAATGAAGAATACAGAATTGATAGATAACTATTCAAAGAAATGTGTATCTTAAGACAAAATTTTATTACAATATTCAGTGTTTCATATTAAACGAATAGTCTGACTCAATTTATTACAATTGTCCAAAATCGTGTTACACTGTCTACTTCGTACAGATCAAATTAGATCCATATTCATGTACAATCCGTAATGTACACAATTCTGATTACAATGCAATAATGATTAACTTGAAGGTCCCATTGACTGATCTGAATATTAATAAATGTTGGCATAAAAATGTGCGACCCTTGCACCAGTGCTATGCGATTGAATTTTACTACAGGTTTAGAATTTAAAAAATATTTTTTGCTGGCAACACTAAAATTACACACATTTTATGCAGCACAAATAATTGCAATTTTTGAATCACATGTAACAATTTCACTGCAATTACACGCATATCAGTGTGTCCATTACTGGAATTGTTTAGATAATTCAACTTGTATTGGCATTAATTTATATTTGGTTTAGGCACTAACCTTAAAAAGTTTAACATCAGGAAAATAGTATACTGCCTATGACGCCAACATTTTAGCCAAAATACCTAACATTCATTGCAGTAGCGTTGCAACACCATACAATCTGATACAAATAGTGAAACTTAAATTAAATCTGCCACATTCATGGGCATCTCATCAATTTGCGTCGAGTAGTACTGCTCAATATCTCTCAAGATCCTGATGTCGTCTGACTTGACAAAGTTGATGGCGACACCCTTGCGGCCGAAGCGACCGGAGCGCCCAATCCTGTGGATGTACAACTCACGGTTGTTTGGCAGGTCGTAGTTGATGACTAGGGACACTTGCTGCACATCTATGCCTCTCGCCCACACGTCTGTTGTGATCAGCACGCGGCTGGAAAGAGAGAAATTAAACCATTAGATATTTAGTTTAAATTGGGGTCTGATGAATTTAAATTATACATTTAATGAAAGGCCAATAGAGTAGTAGTAGTCCCTTCTAGTCTGGGATGTAAAAAGCTAACAAGGCGACTTAGGGACTGGGGGTAAATGGAATCTATAGGGCAATAGACTTGCAACCTGTCACCAATATACCATGTAACATCAAACACCCAACATACTTGAAGTTGCTAATAAGGGACCAAGATGTTTTCATGTCACCTATGTTCCGTCCACCCGAAAGGGATTAAAAGATGTGAATGTAAATGATGGGGTAGGAACCTAAATTAATTGTTAAAGCAGCATTACAAGGACCCAGATTGAAGAATAGGACATAAGAAGTAACAGGTTTGCTAGGATCAGGTAAACAGGGATCAGTGATCTCTCTCATCCTCTGTAAGGTAATTGATGTAATGTCTATACCTCTGAATGATTGAGAATAGCATTGAATCCTACCTCTGCCCAGATCGGAACTCCTTCATGATGTTATCACGCTCCTTTTGCGGCATGTCTCCGTGCATGGAGCTCACTGTGAAGTTGGCTTCCTGCATCTTCTGAGTCAGCCAGTCCACCTTCCTCTTCGTGTTGCAGAAGATGACTGCTTGGGTGATGGTTAGCGTGTCATACAAGTCACACAGGGTGTCAAACTTCCACTCCTCCCTTTCGACTGCTACGAAGAACTGCTTGATGCCTTCCAGTGTCAATTCATCACTGAAAACAAATATAAATAGGTCAGAGTTTAGTTTAGTAGCTTAGTTTAGTAAGATTTCATGCCATTATAACATAATGTTAACTAATTATCTCTTATCATCCATCAACTCCAAAAGACTGAACTAAAAGACAGAAAAAGAAAAGAAAGGAGGAACTACTTAGATACAGGATTAGCACAGTATATTAAACCTCTTTTCAATAATTAAATTATTCTTTTCTATGTTATCTGGCCTACACAATAAGAAACAAAATAAACTTGTTCACAAGTTTCAAATTAATAGTTTTGGTTACACTGATTCTAGTATTAGGATTATAAGTACTCATATAAGTAAAATCATTACCGTTTCACAAGAATCCTAATAGGGTCCGTCATGAACTTAGAGGTCATCTCAAGAATCTCGTGGGGCAGTGTAGCAGAGACCAGCACCACCTGCGTTGCCGGAGGAAGGTACCGGTACACATCATAGATCTGCTCCTTGAATCCCTTGTTCAACATTTCGTCCGCTTCGTCTAGGACTAGCATTTTGATGGAACGGGTTCTCAGTACACGTCTGCGGATCATGTCTGGAAATAATAAACAAAAATGTTAGTTGTCGATATTTTTGACTTATCAGCACATAAATAATACATACACCATTTCCAGATAACTAGAACAATGTGTCTAAGTAACAATTTCTACCAATTACTTATAAAGTTGGATAGGTTTTCTTATTTTCTATTATTGGTCTTCAAATAATGTTCATGCTCATTGAATTGCTTTGTATCAAAAGCCATACCACTGTTGTACCATAGATTGCAACACATGATTTGTGTATTTCTTATAGAATATCTAAGCATACACTTTTTTACTTACCAAAGACTCGTCCAGGAGTGCCAGATACAATGTGTTGTCCATAGTCCAGCTTGCGAATGTCTTCACCGAGATTGGTGCCGCCGATGCAGGCATGGCATTGCACGTTCATGTGGTCTCCGAGAGCCAGAATCACCTTCTGGATTTGCGTGGCCAATTCACGCGTGGGCGAAAGCACTAACACTTGCGTCTCGCGGAGCGTCGTGTCTAATGACTGCAGAATGGCAATAGAGAAAGTTGCCGTCTTACCAGTACCGGATTGTGCTTGGGCAATCACGTCACGGCCTTTCATTATGGGTTTAATACTTCTCTGCTGTATGGCTGAGGGTTTCTCGAAGCCGTATGAGTATATTCCTTGCAGCAGCTCTTCCCGGAGGCCCATGCTGTCGAAATTTGCAATAACTTCGACATCTTCACTTGTGTCGAATTCGACGTTGGAAAGATCTTCGTTCATTATTTTTCTACCAAATGATACTTCGGACGAAGTCATCTTGATGAGATATTTCTATACTGTAGATGTAATAGCAAATATTCAAGTATTACAATGTTTTTACACTAAAATAATTATGAGGAAATAAACGAAACGCGCACAACTAACATTCACGCGTTTGGTTACAGACAAGTCCCAGAGAATTAATAAAAAAAAGTAATGTAGTCATAGACGTGCATAGAATTGTCATGTTGTTATTTTTATGCATAGATTTGATTTACTGTAATAAAGTACACAAAACTAAAATAAATAATAGCGTTGTAACTTTGCGTTCGAATTAACTATTTATTTATTACCGACAGAACTAGAGAAAATGTTTTCTGAATTTTTATAAATATTTTATAATATAAAATAATTATAGAATTTTACAAGAATATTATTCTTGTTTTGAAAGTTCTTATTCTCATGGAGCAAGGAAATTTTATTATTTATTATTTTCAAATTTTACTTTCTTATATTAAAAAAGGTATTCTGGTGCGTAGGTGGTGCTGCTGCTAAATATTACTTTGTTCTTTTTGTTGCTTGACCCGTAGGGTCCGAAAACAAAGTGCTTCGTTATGGAGGTGGCATCCCATTTTGTGGAGGTCAGTGGGGAATCAAGGGCCGGTGCGTATTTTGTCCAGCGCAACAGTATAACTGTGCAACGGGGAAAAGCCACTAGTCTCCTTGGTATACTTCCTGCCACGGACGAAATATTTAATTTGTAAAAGTATTTAGCTTTAATTTTAGGTACTAATTTTGTTTTAATCCTTATTTATTTAGAAATATATTTTAGATTTGTTTGTTCTTATCATTATTAAATAAAGTTGGTATTCAAACCAAGTATAATAGTACGAGTATCCATGAGTTTAAAATATGTGGGTTGAATATACATTGAATTAAAAATATATTATTTAAAATATTCAGTATATTTTTGTAGATAAATAAAGATGTTTTGATTTCACACCAAGTACTATGAATAAAAAAAAAACTAGACTTCAAACGTTGCAGCGGGTTGTATATTGTTGACATAATGTTGATTTGATTGCAACGGCATTTGTTCGTCGCTTGTGCTCAACGTTGGATTTCGGATTTCATGTTGGTCTGTGCTTGCCTGCCCTGACGGACAGACGGAACGATTTTGATTTGAATGAATCAAAATGGATGCTGGGTGTGAATGAACTATTTATTGAAAACGAAAATTTGTTAATGTAGTGGATAGACAATATTGTGCTGTGTGACGAACCTAAATAAGTGTTGTGCCTAGAGTTTGATCACAATATTTGTTAAATCGTAATCTAAAGCCCGTACGAAATAAATCGATAAGTGATCGTAAACTTTGTATAGCCTCGTCGCGGCCACTCGCCTCCAGTGGGAATACGTTCATCGCGGGTCCTAGGCGACCCATTTTATGATGCAGAGCCACGGTGCGAGTGCAGTTCACTGCTCGCGCCAGCCTAGTTCCCGTTCGGCGTGCCATGTCGAGTCAATCTGCCGCCTGATGGCTCAGAAATGAGATGCATATACAGGAGGCATCGAACACAACACTGACAACATGTACCAAAATGACAGAGGAAGTGGACAGAAGACATGGCGTGAATGGTAACAGCAGCAGCAAGGGCGCCAGCGAGGAGCCTCCGTCGAGCGAGTCGTCGCCGCCCGCGCCCGGCGGCAGGCTCAAGTTCTTCAAAGGTAGGCCTTTGCTTCGGAGAAAGCAGTTCATGCTCTGATTGGTCCCGAGGCGCTCGCCGATCGGATCGAGCTTTGTTTCATAAGGCACTGTGGCCACTGTAGTGGAAACAGGCATTCTGCTGACAAGGTATTGTTCCATTGTTGGCAGGCACATTATGACTTGCCTCTACAGGCCACTGAGCCTGCCACCCACCAGAGCACTGCTCATGCAAGATGCAAATTGTATATGATTACTTACTCATATAAATTACTACTGTTCTAGTTTACTAAACATTGCTGATTGTTCTCCTTAGTCTTTTGATAATGTTTTTACAAGCGTTGTACAAGCCTACATTCATCAAAGACCATGTTTGTATTTTAATACCTCTATACCAAACATGTTTATATACAATGTAATATACAAATTACTAGAAAATCTACCTTATGGATGGTATGGAAAATTAGTTGTATATAGCTCTTTATGAGCACTGTAGTACCACTTAGGAGTAACTCATATTTTGCTATATGTATGTTTACTATTTAAAATTACAAAAGCAAATCCTAAGCCAAACAGCAGGTACTTACTTCATAATTTATGTTTTGTTTCAACATATTCCACATACATTCCTGTGTTCCAAGTTGGCAATGGAATCAGCCTTTCATTCTTCAAGATACAGCCATAGTGCATGTTCTTATAAGCATTTCAACTGGTTACTCTCATTGATTCTAAATAGCTGAGCGCATGTTAAGTATAAATTGTGTGGCTAACAAGAGTTACAAGTCAGTTAAATCATTATGAAAAATATTAACTGTGAAGGAAAAAATTCACAATAAAACTGCTATTTATTGGAATAATAAGAAATAGTAAGGATCATATCACCCAGACTGACTATCAAGAAAAACATAGATTTTGAACTTGCACATTGCTTATCTGATGATTTTGTTCACCAACTGTTACCTGGTAGTCTGAGGTTCTAGTTTGAATTTCAACTCTGGGCTTATTAATTTCAGAAACTGAAATTATGGTTTATGTTTTAAGGAATTTACACTATGTAATACTTTCAAGTCCTTGTAATAGATGACTGGGAGCAACTATCTGCTGTGAATTGTCTAAGTTCCAATTTATCAGTGTTAAAACATTAGTAACAACCATTATCAAGTGATTGTAGACTTTTCAGAGAATTTCTAAATAGTTAATTTACTATTACAACTTTTATTATAACATGAGATTTAATTTAATGATGTCTAATTAAATTATCTTACATTTGATTATCCCTTAGCGTCCTAAGGTGAAAATGTAATAAGGGTTGCATGACTTTATTCCCACTTTCTATATTTATACAAAATAGGTTAGACTTCTTTAAGAGGATTAATCTGAACCCAGTAACTTATTGACTCAAAACAATATGTATTTCTTAGATCCCTAAGCTGTGGTAAAAGTTTCTACATAAATATATGAACTATCCAGTAATTTTAAATTATATTTAGTGTTACTATTAGTTAAACAAAACAACAAATAATTAGTTATTTAATATTAATTTTGTACAAAATAAAGTATCTAACAAGTTAAGATGACTGAATGACAGAAGAGCATGCATGTAAAGGTTTGTGAGAGTGACTAGAGATTTGTCAGGATCATTCAAGGTGGCAATTATACAAAAAACAAAAATCTTTATTGCACCAAAAGTTTTTTTACATGTTGTGGGACACTTGTAGTAGAAGAGCCCTATAAAAACTATAGGCGTATCAATTTAAGTGTTTTCAACAAACTAAAAACACTAAACTTAACACATTCAAACCTTATTATGCTATCCCGTATAGTATACACTGGATAGTATGTAATATATTGTATTTTGAACAGATTGTTGTTTGGATCATTGTTATAATGGGTTCCAGGCTTGCGTATTGAGTCAGATTTGAAGCATTTTTTTTTTTAAATGTATATCTCAGATTGATAGTTTAGGATTTCATTATTAGTTTGTGTGATGCTTCATGTATAACATGGTAGTGGTATTTAGTAGTAGGTATCCAAATAGACTTTGGAGGTAGGCTTTAGTGTAATAAGTTGTTGAGCAGGTCATGGTTTGAATGTTGTTGACTGAATACTAGTTCATTGTCCAAATCCCATTTCATTTACCTGTATATATCTTAAGAAGAAAAAACTATTAATTTATATTGTTTTTGTTAATAAGCATGGTTGCTTACTCTTCTTTAATTTGGTAAATTCAAAATGTAAACATGTATACATAATATGTACATTGACCAATAGAGGGGTAGGAAGATGGTGAAGACCTCTCAACTTTGTAGAGCCCCTGTTTCATGATAGAAGTGTAGTGCATTGTAGGTCAGAATGTACATTTTATGCAGGTATAAATATTAACTAATACAAAGCAGAATATAATATACAGTTGGCAATTATCTGTAAGTTAATAACACAAAGCAGTACTTTTTAGCTCCATATCAAGGAATCCTATATAAACAGCAGTTAGCAAAAGACTACTTAACTATCAAACCAAAATGAACTATAGTTGTTAGACAAATGTTATGTACCTATAGCTAAAGTGGCCTCCTCACATTGACAGTGGCTTCTTTTATAGTACGTTACGATAGTCAGCTGTCGTAGTTTTTGTCCCTCGTAGTAATCACGTCTGCACGCGCGCCATTCCCACGCTCGTGAGAACTGCGTTTGTGGTCATTATCAATAGGCCCATTAGAATACTCGTTTCCAATCAGTGCGATCAGCTTCTTCTCAGCGTTTAGTAAATGAAATGTACATGATTCCCTTTGCGTTGCAGATGGCAAGTTCATCCTGGAGCTGGTGCGCAACGGGGGCGAGCGCGCCGGGTGGGTGTCGGTGCCCCACAAGACCTTCTGGCCCAGCGTGGCGCCCGCGCCCATCTCCGCGCCTCCCGCCTCCCTCAGCGCCTCCGACGACAACAGCTCCCTGCACTCGTCCCCCTGGCAGCGCGACCACTGCTGGAAGCAGCCTCGGCCGCGCCCGCACCGCGCCGCCCACCTCGCCATGTACTACTGCCGGCCCAGCGCCCTGCGCCCGGAGGCCATCGCGCGCGGCGCCAAGCTCAAGCGGCGGCGGCCCTTCGACGCCACCCCGCTGCCGCACCCGCTCGAGAACGGGCTGCGCAACGGCCACCGCGCCGCCTACCACGTGAAGCTGAAGCGGGTGCCGCCCACGCCGCCCCCACTGCGCGTGTTCCGCAAGGCGCACGTGCCCCCGCTGCGGAGGAAGCTGCAGCCCACCGTGGACCGGCTCAAGGAGCGCGCCGCCTCGCTGCCCGCCGCCCTGCTCAACCACAAGGTGGCCAGCTGCCGGCAGCAGGAGCACGCCATGGTCTCCCCGAGGAAGCGGATCCTCCGGGAGATGGAGCGCGTCTCCATCGAGGAGCAGAGCGGCAAGCGCAAGCAGCGCGCCCCTACCGCCTCGGCGCCCCCCGCGGCCGGCCCCTCGCACGCAGCGTCGCCCCCCGCCGCGCAGCCGCCCCCGCCGCCCTCCAAGAACGTGAGCAGCTACAGCATCCACTCGCTGCTGATGCCGGACGAGGCGCGCAGGGCGGCCACGCGCTCCCCGGCCGCGTCGCCCGACTCGGCGCCCAGCCCCGAGGCGCCCCGCTACCCGCGCTACTCGCCCCTGGCGCAGGCGCCGCCCGCCGAGTGGGCCGCGCCCAGAGCGCCCTGGCCCTACTACGGGGGCCTGGTGCCGGCGCACGTGTACCGCCCGCTCTGGGTGCAGTACGCGCCGCAGCCCTGGCCCCATCTGCCGCACCCGCACCAGCACCCCCATCCGCACCTGCCGCGCGAGGAGCCCGCCTCCGGTAAGCATCCCCCCTCCACTCCTCCTTCACACTCATTGCCTACCATTGTCCATTGATGTTTCTAACAGAGTGTTCCTTGTGCATTGCAGACATGCCGCTGAACCTGTCCAAGCACTAGCGGCGGTGGAGTGGCGACGCAGGAGCCAGGGGCGTCAGCAGCAACTAAGTATTTCTAAGTAGAGCGCTCAGTCATCAGTGTATTTTCATATGGAGTATATCTATTTTAATATTGGCTATTGCGAATAGAAGAGGGTTTATCGAGGGCGGTGGGGCCGTCACGCGCTCAGCTGGCTCATTGTTTCATCAACGTTAATGTATCTGCCTTTCTGATGTGCAATGCAACTGAAGGTTTAAATCTGGGTAATTTCACTGGTAAATACCAAATCGGTGGTTGAATCGGAATTTTTGTACATACACCATTTTGGCGACCCCTAAAACGTTATTCATTTCATGATATGATACATGTTATTTTAACATCGTAGAACTGATTACTGCTATTCTCTTGAAATCTACCATTTATAGGTATTATTATGTATTATGTAATTAGTATTCGACTGAAAGAGCTGGCGTGTTCGGCCCCAATGAGGGTAGGTTAGTGTATGAGTTATCATTGTAAATGAGTGCCTTGTGGAGACATTATTTATTGGAGACCAATGCGCGCGACTGGGGCCAGGTCACAGTCAGTCACCAGCAGAACTTTGCAAGCAGACTGAACTAAGTGAAGCAACCACAAAGCTATGGACTATAAGTAGGACTAGGTGTACAAAAGAAAGCCTTACATTACAATATTAAATGAAATCGGAAAATTCTATTGGATCCTGCCAAAATATTATTTATTTATACTTGCATTTAACTTGAAGCAGACATTTTAACTGTTATTGTAAATGTTAGTGTAAATAATGTACGTTAATAGAGATTATTCATCATCAATTGGTAGTAATGTTTTAACTTAATGGTCATAATATTATAAAGTTATAATGACAACATACAATTCAGTTTTCTCGAAAGCATTGTCTTTGTGCCCTATATATGTTATGCAATGAATTGTTGACATCATTTATAAAATAATTTGGCAGGACTGGTAGCAAATTTAACAGTAAAACTAAATAAAATTCATATTGTAAAGAATAAATATTTTTGCTATACATGATTGACATTTGGATCTAAAGAAATAACTAATATATCATATATTTGATTATACAACTTATTTAATATAATCAAAGAGCTGAAAGGTACAATAATAAATTATACAGATGCATAAAGTAAATATGGCTTATTACATATTATTGCCATAATCCAAGTTGATGTAAATGTGCTGACTGTACCTGCACTGTAAATACGCACTTTCCATGTAACAGCATTGTATCTAAACATAATATTCAATATTTATGTTATTTTATAGGTTTTAAAACTAATCTATGATGGATGTATCGATGATGTTGGCAAAAATTGTTGTGGTTTATTGTATGCAGTTCGTTCTATGTATTCCGAAATGTAATTTTATCTAAAATGTGTTTCTCTATCGTTATTTAAGGAGTCCGTATTTAATGGAATTAATATCGTATGTAATACAACTCTATAATTGCAAATTTATAGACATGAACTAAATACATAATATATTGAGAAATTACATATCTGTAATTAACTAATATTTTCCTGTCATATAATTGTACCAATATATGATTTGTATATAGTTATTAGTCGTATTTGGATTCGATGTTTGGTTAGGTGATTTGGAGCTATGGATGAAATGCGAGAGAAGTGAAGGCTTGTACAGTCTTAAACATATCTTCGAATTTTAGACTGAATTTAAGTTCGATTTATAAGAAACAAATAATGGGAACTTTGCATTAAGAAACGTTTGACAATGTAATGCCTTCTTAAATGATTGTACATAATATAATTAATTACATATATGCCTTGAACCGAACTTGAAATATTTTTGTAAACGTATTTAAATAACTGAAATATAAATATTTAAAAAGTTCAGTAAGATTTACAATGAGATATACAGAGACATGAATATTAATGTATAAGAACCATTACAAATAATTCGGATAAAACTACAAATCACACCGCTGAAAAATTTTGGAAAGCGTCAATCTTTGCCCGCTGGCTACCTCTCATTAGTCCCATATCATTGATTTCTATATTGGAAATAATTAACAAATACAAAATATTATCAAACTTATATTATACAGAGTTTTAAGTGTATGTATGGGCGCTTCGACATTAATCTACAATCAAGCATGCTTATCAATGCTTTCGTATTTATATTTTTATGTAAAAGATGTTAAAGGTTTTATTATTGTAACATTGAAATCTTATCCAACAATCAACTTGACGATGAAGATGAACTTAATTATTTGTGTTGATTTTTTAGTGGCAATGTTCATATATGGATGGTTCCCTGTGGTTTTCTATGGGTTTTTGTTGCATGGGAAGTGCGCGCGAGGGCCGCGTGGTTCGTGTAAATAGTAATCGCCTTGTACAGTATTCGCCCGTGGGCGCCGTGACTGATATTTCCAAGTAATTGTAATAATCGTATAACGGAATTGTGTAATTGGGGGACGCTCTGCTGCGACCAATCTAACTGGCTAGTGACATCAAATCTTGAAAACAGTAATAATATAGGGAAAAGATAATAGTTAAATTTGCTAAATCCACTTTTTTATTGTATAAATGAAAATCTAAAATGCAGCTATAATAAGTACATACGTATTTTGATTATTTTTTTAAAATTTTTGTAATCGGCATTACGCCTAAAGTAATACATTTGATAATAAGAACAGTAAGAAGCCCCCCCCTAATGTATCTCAGTTGGTTATAGTGGTCGCAGCAGGTCGCCTCCGTGTAAGTTGTTAGTGTAAATGTAGGTAGGTATTGTTAGGGCCTGCTCAATTATTTGAATTGTAAGGGATCAAGGGGTACTCCCCGCCTCACTATTTTTATACGAATATTTTCATATGGGGCGACGCGAGAGCCGCCGTCGCTACAGAATGACTAACATATTTATCGATCGCTGATATATTTTAAGATGTAGTTATATGTACTCGAATAAATATAATTTCTTCAAACATGTCCTTTTATTTAAAAAAACAAAAAAGACAAATGCGTTCACAGCCTTGCGGGGTAGTCAGAGGTTCAGGTATCCATCTTCGCAATTGCGAATTCTATGACCACCTGGAACCCACGTGTTGACCAGAAAGTCAGTACTCAATGTGACAGGTGGGAAACCATGACGCCATTTACAAGCACTGCCTGCAAGCATTACCTGTTCGAGGAACGGGTACGTTTCCTCACGATGTTTTCCCTCACCGTTGTATTCGACGCATTTCGTTTAAAGTATTTTTATTACGAAAATGTACTTTGAAATTCATTAATCTTGATTTCAATTGGTACATGCTCAAGCGGGATTTGAACCCCTTACCCCTGATACAGAGTCTAGCCCCACTAGCTACGTCGAATCAGATATTATTATTTTTTATTAAAAACTTAATTTTTTCCTGAAAAAAAATTATTCCAACATAAAGTACACGTACTTAGTAAGAATTACCAAGTAGAAATGAATCTATGAAATTGTTCATTTCACGTAATCATAGATTCACGTGTCCATTTTCACGAGTGAAGAGTGACTTGAGGTTTATGTTGGACCCTCTTCATCAGATCGGCTGTCCTAAACCAAAACCTAGTAAGAGCCATTTAGATCATTTTACAGAAGCAAAACAAACTTAATTACGTGCCTGTCAAAAAGTAATAAGTAGTATAAACTTTGGTTCTGTTCCGTTGCTAGTGCAGCCAGTGTTTTTGCATTAGATGCAGTTTTATGGTTTTAAAAACAAAATGGCTCTTACTAGGTTTTCGTTTGGGACAGCCGAGATAGTCAACTCAACGTGACAAACATTGTTCCATGACACTTTATTAAAATCTACGTACTTTTTCCTAGTCATGTTGCTTGCACCATCGGTTTCCGAATTGCACCACTTACAAATAGGAAAAAAACTTACGCAATCTGCATCCATTGTACATACACGGAGTTGTTGGTATCATCAGTGGTTGGTACCTGGAACCTTTGTTCAAAACCAACAAACTTAGTCGACATTCAGTCAATAGATCAAACGAAACGACTTGTGTTAATAGATTAAATGTATATTTCTTCTTCAAGACCGTAAAATCGTGTGTGCTGTACTTACCGCTGTATTTTTCGCAATCATTTTGCTAAGTAAGAAATTCGACGTAGCTCAATTGCTTAGGGATTGACTCTGTATTGATGGTATCCAAATCCCTCTTGAGCATGTACCAATGGAAATCAAGTTTAATGAATTTCTATGTACATTTTGGTAATAAAAATAAATTTACGAAATGCGTCGAATACTACGGCGAGGGAAAAACATCGTGAGGAAACCTAGCTGTTCTCCGAACAGGTAATAGTGCTTGTAAATAGCGTAAAGGCTGACCACCTGTCACATTGAGCATTGACTATATGGTCAACACGTAGGTTCGAGTTATTACCTTCGCAATTGCAGAGATGGACACCTGTAGCTCGCAAGGGTTAATGGTCGTTAACGCGTTTTGTTTTATTTTGCTAAGTTCAACGTTACTAAAACACGCAGAAAAAGGCTTGTATACAGATATAATACACCTGGCTTCCTTTAGGCAGTAGCTAGCGCTACAAGTGCCCATGTCTGACAGTATATATAATTATTATAACATTACTGTTGTTTAAAGGCGATAATGTAGTCTCTTAGGTTTACAAGTAATAGTAAGCATTCATGGTTACTTTGGGTTTCAAACGATCTCAGTAGATAGGCGTGTTGGTTGATGTAAGGACATAACATGAATAAGAAAACATATTCAAGCGTAGGTTTAAGAACTGAGGAATCAGTCCTGGATTATACAAAAAGAAGGTTCAGAAACTTATTAGAAAGCATATTTTGTTTCTTGCAGAACTTTCAGTGTATTTTAAGCTAATAAAGAATTTGCTTTAAATAGTTTTTGACATAAGTGCGGTGTCTCGGTGCCTTTTTACTTCGAAGTATCGGAAAATATATCTCAATAACTTGTTGTCTATGGAAAACTTTTTTTATGTACAAAGCTTTGTTTTGGTGTTTCAAAAAGCGTCAAAAGGAGCAAATAACAAGTCCAGGTTTATTTCGATTTGTGCTTTATTTATGAAAAAAATTGTAAATTATCCTACGATGAATCTCCGAATGAAATAGACTTACATATCATTTATGTATCAAATACACGTTAGCTCGGCGGCGGTGGCGGCCCCTGTCGGGCGCCGCCTATCTACAGGGCGGCCGTCCGCGGCTCTGTACATCAGCGCAGCAGCGCCTCCACGGCGTACGAGGGCCGGCCCACGGCCTGTCAGTCCACGACCACCAGCGCCGGCGCCTTGGGGGCCGCCCCCGCCGCCGCCCCCGCCACAACAGCCGCGCCGCCCACGCGCATGGCCCGCCAGGGGGCGCGCGCGCCGCGACGCATCTCGCCGCTGCTCAGGCTGCGCCGCATCGACCTGCCACAACGCAAGACCACCATTACCATCAGTTACTTATAAACAATTACATAATCAAATGCTACGTAATTATTTCGAAATCAATTGGCTGATTTAAGCTGAAGAGCAGAGAACTTACTCTAGATTATAAATAATGTCACGTCGATATGACATATCCGACATGTTACGGACTTATATACCTTGGGCTTGAATTATAGCAGAAGATAGTTAATATGAAATTACAAAGATGGCAAACTGTATGTTCGAGGAGTATACACACGGATGAAGGGAAGCACTTACTTGGTGATGTCGCTGGCTCGGAAGTAGAGGTCGTCGGGCGCCTCAGAGATGACGTGCCGACGCCCACCGCGGCCGCACAGCCCCGACGGCTTGCCGTTCACCTGGACAACATTAGCACATCGTTAACATCACATCTCCTTGGCATTATTTCTAAATTATTTAACATATTATAGTTCTAGAAACGTTATGATGAAAATTTGTAGAATGTGTGAAGGATTAACAGCGTCGCGAGGTTCATGAAGTAGCGCTCTATTTGGTTCAAAGAATAAAGATGGAAAGATAAAAATATTACGAACACTACTCTGTTCTTATGTCAGATGTTAATATAATGTATGCAGTGGATGTGCGTAACGTACGTGTGCGTAGACGTGCGCCGGCAGCGGCTGCCCGGTGGCCTGCGCGCGTGCCATCATGGCGGCGTACTGCTCGCGCGACGGCCGCTGCATGGGCGCCGGGTGCTTGTTCGGCCGCTTCGCCGGCGGGCCGCGCACGCCTCCTGCAACCAAATGACAATTATACACTCACGACTGGGATGGATAGAACGTCAAAAGTTCATTCGGTCACTTTTGGCATAACTATCAAATTAGGTTGTTAACGCATTGTCTAGACGTGTAAATTAAATGTTTTTGAGCATTAAATGTCTTTGTTGGTTAGCAGCCAGTAGTTTTATTATATTATACCATACGCAAGCATGAGGAATTAATATGTAGCAGCTATATTGGAGGCGTGCTTACCATTGTCAAGTCCGTTGATGTCGTCGTAGCGACGCTTGGGCGCGGGCGAGTGCGCGGCGCCGGGCGGAGGGGCCGCCGCCTCGGGGTTGGCCGCCTGCTCGAGGCGCGCCTCCTTCTCCGCACGCGACAGCACGCGCTCGTACATCAGGCTGCCATCTGGCGAACAAATCAAACATTAGCACTAACTAAATAATCACTCTATTTAGCAGAACCAATAAAGGTGCTAAAGTGAATTGTTCATAAGAAGTAAGATAGAAAAAGTAAATAATATTTTATCTTAAATTTTTATCCCATTTTGAAGACACTTTTAGGGTCTCAACGTGACTTACCTGGCGCCTTGGGCGGTTTGGGGAAGGCGACGTGCGGCGGCAGCGGCATGCGCTCCTTGGGCGTGAGCACGAGCCACTCCTGCGGCCGGTGCGGCGCCGCGCCCATGCCCGTGGCCAGCCGCGTCGCCACCATGGCCACGGAGCCCCTAGCGCGCGCCACCCCGCCACCACTGGCGCTCAGGGCGCGCACCTCCGTCGCGTTCAACGTGCTCATCGCCACTGAACCTGCAAACAAGCACAACGCATCTTATTTAACTCCTACAAACGAACCTAATTTCGTACAATAACCCAAAGGTCATCATCACCAGATGTATCATGAATGAATAAGAACAAAATCAAAATGCATGAATTGTTTATGACACTGGCACTACCACTCAGGCATCCAATGGTATATATATTTATATCAGTAAATGTATTTGTATTCTCAGGATGGGTGTACGTAGTGTGAAGAATAGACGTGTGCATGCATGAGGAGGTTGGATGTGAGTGAAGCAAGAGAGATTTGCCAGGTTCACTCCAAATGGTGATCGATAGGCTGCCTATTCTGTAAGGGACGTCAAGGCGTGAATGTGTGTATGTATGTTAAGGTAGAAGTGGTGGTTGTGGTGGTGTTGGTACTCACAGTCGTGCTTGATCTGCGCCAGGTTGAGGGGCGTGAAGGGCGCGCGCGCCAGGCGGGCGGGTCGGCGCAGGGCGCGGCAGAGGCGGCGGGCGAGGCGCGTGAAGGGCGAGGCGCGCAGGTAGAAGGCGGCGCGCGTCTTCATGACGGGCCTTGCGCCCTCGCAGAGCGCCCCGTGCGCGGTGGCCAGGTGCCGCGCCAGGTGCGCGCGCAGCTTGAACTCCTTGGCGCAGGCGGGCGCCGTGCAGCGGTGCGGCCGGTGGGAGCTGCTCAGCTGCGGCTCCTCGGCGCCCTCCCGCGGGGCCTTGGCGCTCTCGCCCTCCGTCTCGTTGAAAACGCTCGGCGTCTGCAAAACATATGCGATATAAATACCATAACAACTTGCTTATAGTGACCATGGTGTGAACTTGTTGTGATGGATGATAGTTGGTTGAGAGAGCGTCGTATTGCGCGTACCTTGAGTCCGCCGTACTTCTTCCAGTACTGCCAGCAGGTGCCGCAGAGCCGGTACTGCAGGTGCGGCGGGCCCCACGAGTACCACTGCGACGAGTTCGTTACTGCAATGCAATACATCACGTTAACACCTATTAGGAAACTAGGACAATTTAATATTTTATACCTATCTTACATACATATATTCCCGCTTCCACGCGGAACGTCTCCAACGGGACTGGCAGAGACTATTTACTTAACTCACACTCACACCCATTAACCTTCACAGACATGCGTTTCTGTTCTTCACACTACGTACATCAGCCTTGAGAAGAATGTCTCTAATTGATTTGTACAAGTTCTACGCGGCCTACCCCATCCAACTCAACCTTTTGTAACCCTCCTTTCATTCGTCTGCTCCATGTGCCCAAATCACCTTCACATACCTTTTTTACGTCACTACATCTTCTTTCTTACCACAACGTATCTTCTTTCATACATATTTTAATTCGATTCAATTCTCTGTATAATTAAAGAGCTAAAGCTTTTATGCTCATACTAAGTGACTTGAAGGTCCCGATATCAACGTGACTGCAAATGATAGCATAGATACAGACTAATGTAGGGAAAAACACAAAGCCGCACTGTATTTTCATCACCGTATAAGTATGTAATGTAGTTAGCAATTAACACATATAAACGAGCAAAACGAATATAGTATATCGCCTCTTTTACCAGAATAAAGAGGTGTTTTATAAGTATTTACATAAATAATAATTATATTAAGTAATTATTGTAAAGAGGCGATATAGTGAAAAGGTTTCATGCGGGATGTGCTGAGGCTGACCTTGGCAGGAGGCGCAGAGCTCGGCGCCGCCGGCGTGCGAGGCCCCGTTGGTGCCGCCGTTGAGCACGCCCTTCGTGGGCGTCGTGATCAGCGCAGGGTTCGGCTTGTTGCTGCAATGCACACGCACCATTAACATACGATCGATACGAACAGTAGCAGGCTGATTAACTATGTTGTGATAGTGATAGACGCTGTGTTAGCCAAATATCAAAAGGATGGCCAGTCATCTCATTTGATTCTGCGAAGATTCTCAACACTGCACAAAGCATAGTGAGACCTTTGCTTTGTACAACTTGTGTTGTTAAATTAAAGAAAGCATAGTGCACATGGCGAGTCCTTGGCATATAGTAAGAGCTATATTAATGCAACAACAAAGTCTTTATAATATTGACACATAACACTCAAGCATACCCCAATAGGGTCAATATCTATTATCTAAGTAAGTACGTACGTACGCGTTCACGACCATTAACCCTTACGGGGTAGTCAGAGGTTCAGGTGTCCATCTCCGCAATTGCGAAGGTAGTAATTCTATGGCCACCTCGAACCCACGTGTTAACCTGATAGTTAGTGCTCAATGTGACAGTTGGTCAGCCATGTCGCTATTTACAAGCACTAACTATTATTACCTGTTCTGGGAACAGGTAGGTTTCCTCACGATGTTTTTCCCTCACCGTAGTATTCGACGCATTCAAGTAAGTTATACTAAATAATATAGCAGTGGCAATACAATGTGGGTACAAACACTCACTAGTTGGGTATGTAGACCTGCTTGAGCTTGGCCTCCGCCTCGAGCGCCTTGACCCGCTTCTGCTGCACGTAGCGGTCGGTGGTCTTCCACATGTAGTAGTACTCCACCAGGTTCTTCAGCGTCTTCCACGGGAGCTAACCACGCAACAACCAATACGGTTACTAACAATACGCAGCAACAAGTACAATTGTGAAACAAATTATGGCATAGTGTGAATATGACTTAGGCGATGTAGTTTTTTAAACCACGATATGTATATTAATTTATTCAGGGTTTACTGAGAAGTTAAGAGCAAGACCCTCAATCTTTTAGTTCCCTTTTACGACATGTTGGGAAGAAGGTAGCTAATTCCCTAAGGATTCCCTAAGATGAAACAACACAAATTTATAAAAGACATCATCTAATACAAGTTACAGCTGTTATGTTATGTCCAATTCCATGAAATGTATATAGGCTTTCTATCAAAACTTATACCCCTTTTTCACCAATATTTGCTGCATTTTGCCGACACGTAATAGGCTACATGCTAGACACGTAATAGGTAAAATCACTATTCCTTTATTATGTTTATTTCACTGCATAAGGTATAGATTGTATCAAAGTGAGTAACGTCAATCCAAGTTGATAACTGCGATATAAGTTTACACATTGTGCTAACGATTGACCTGCTGCAGTTCACCCCCAAACTGTGTTATATACCTCCTGTAGTTTGTACGTCTTAATGTATGAATGTTTAAATAGGGTAAGTGAATAGGTACTCACAAAGTCGTGGCGTATGTCGGCGAAGTCCTTGCCGTACTTGTCGAGCGCCTCCTCGAAGAGGTTGGCCTCGGAGGCGCTCCACTCCTCCATCTCGTCGCGGCACAGCACGGGCCCCGAGGCCGGCACCAGCGCGCCCAGCGCCCGCTCCACGCTGTACCCGCTCGCGTGCAGCGTCTCCATCGCGTGGAACTGCGCACACACACACACACACTATTATATTATGCCACATAGATATACATTCACATCGTTCAAGGTAGAAACCTCGGAGATATATTATCTGTTTTACTTTACTTTTTAGCAGAAATATTGGGGTTGTGTGTCATAAGGAATATTGGTGAGTTTGCAAGCCCATCACACAAAAGATTTTATTTACCTCTATTGCCTTAGTCGCCTCCTCCGATATGGAAGGACGGCAACTAGTTAACATTATTTTTAGGTTCTAGCTAATACAGGTATTTTTTCTAGTTCACCTAAAGACGTCAACGAGAACGTGAGCGAAGTCGTTCCATATCGTCGTGAATACATACATACATATCACGCCTGATTCCCTGTAGAGGGGTAGGCAGAGATCACGGATCCTTATTTATCACGATCCTGACAGCCCACTTTCACGTGAATACATTTATAGTCAGGGAAAACAACAAGTTACACGCACAAAATACACATCAGTCAGGCTGAATTTTAATAATGTTGACATCTTTAATACTTCTCTAATGATTATGTTATATAAAAATATTTAAAGGTCCAAAAAATCTGCTTTATATACACTTGGCCCAGAAGTTTAACAAAGCAAAGTTTCTACACATAGCAGCCACATGTTTCTACATCATTCAATATCCAACTCTTTCAAATAGTTAATAATTTGACAACACTATCTATAACTACTACATCCTAAGCATGATCAACAGCAGTGGTGGTCAACAAACACTCACGAGCGTGATGTCCCGGGAGGCGGCGGCGGCGGACATGTGCAGCGAGGGTTGCTTCACGCTGGAGGAGCAGTCCAGCGCCCTGGCGAAGGTGCCCACGGAGCGGGAGACCACCAGGAACTGGTCGATCTGCCGGTCCGTCAGCCCGTGCTCTGGGGTCCACACCAGGGTCTCTAGCGGCTCCGATCCGCGGGGGTCCTCTTCGCCTGCAATTTGCAACCAAGGGTTTCAAAGGGCCGGTTTGTGTTTGTCTTTTTATGTTGGAATTCATACAGTTCAAAATACTAATGGATATTCATAGGTCTTTGTATGTTGACATATGGTTTTTAGGTAGAAATTATCTAATCTACGTTTTGATAATTAATTTTAATGGTGATATGGTGATGTCACATTAAAGGACACATTTGCATTATAGTTTAAGTTATTTGGTAAATATAGTATTATTTATTTTGCTAAGCAAAATTATGTTACTAAATTCAGTAATAAAAATATTTAATTATATTTTACTATATAAAAGTCATTGTTAACATATTAACATTTAAAACTTCTGTAAACAAACATTAAATTATCCAAAAAGAAAGATAATTGAAATTAAAGTTTGATCGGCTGCGTACCTTCTTTTAATAAATTAGTAACTTCAGTCTGATATCTACTTCCAACTCTTATTTCTCCCTTATCTGCTAATAAAGTCTTTTGTGAAGGATCAAATACTAAACAATAAAAAAATGCGTCCTGAAACAAAACAACGAGAAATGCATTAAAATCACAACAATCACATATGAAACACTGAGAGCAGCATATATTTGGGATGGATTGTTGCTCCTCACCAAGTAATGGGCAGTGACTTAGTATTATTGCTGCATTTAATACAATATGTTATTGATAGATAGGTATGTAGATATTAATCAATACGTGTACTATTAGAATTTAATTTCGGAACCGAAGTGTTCTTATTTATCTTTCTTGCTACCAAGATATTTAACATAAAAAACAACAGATAAAATAATAATTATTAAATTCATGAAAAACAACGTTAGCTGACTATATTCAATAAAACAATTCAGCTGATTCAAAGAACCATAGTCTTTATAAACATATCTTAGACAGAACTCAAAGTCACAGGTCGTAAGTCTTGACAAATACAAACTCTGACTAGTATCAAGGAACAGATATGTTTTCTATATGTTTTCCCTAACCATCAATGAGTTAAATCAGTTATATCTTTTTTCTTGGTGATATGATGCTGTTGTGTGCTTATAAGGGTGCTTTCTTGGTCTTGTGGTGCGTGGTGTGTAGTGTGTGGCGAGGGTACATACTCACATCCTTGTTAAGGTAGGAGGCGAGGGACTCCGTCTCGTTGAGGAGGGTGACGGAGCACTTGCCCCGGATGTGGGTGGCCGGCAGCGTCTCCACCTGCCGCGACAGAAACAACTCGCGGTGTTTCATCTGGAATACGCAATGGGGTTGAGCTTAATACGAGTCTTGGTATAAAGAACAATATCTATCTAAAATATGTAGGGAGATAGGCGTTAAATGTGTCATGATTACAGTACGTATTTATTAAGTAATGGTGTACACAGAATAGAATTGAATAATTATAATGTGTGTTAAAAAAAGAACTCCAGGTAAATATTCTGCCATCTTACAAAAATGAGGAAATGTGCTGCTTGTCGATTTAAATATTAGTAATTTGTGTTAATTCATATGATATTTTCTCAAATTATCTGTATTAGTAGCTTAAATAGCAAGTAAAAGGCATTTAGCTGCAATTACGACAAACATTTTGTTAACTGTTTTAAGAAGTTATTACAAATTGTAAGGTGGAAAATATGATTTCTGATTTTTTAAATAAATTTTTATATCCTACGCGTTACGCCAAAAACGACATAGATTAGTTGTTTTAAAATTCCAAGAAGATATTACATATTAAGTAGGCATATACATTCGATCCTCTAATCCCTTCCATGATGATTGTGATGGCACTTATATAAAACAACCTGCGTTGCTATCGTCCTATATATTAATGGATATCATAGTAGAGATAACCCCAATAAGTTACTCCTGCCACACAAAGCATATATTATTATGGGTAAATAGTCAGTAACTCTAGGATTGAATGCCTTTACCTGATGTCGCTGTTTGGGCGCGAACCCGTCTGTGCCCGGCAGATCTGTTGATTCCTCGTTTATTTCAGCTGGAACGAGAAACGAATACATCGTTATTATAATGTTCAATAATAACTAAGATAATATAAAAAAGTATTATCATGCGATATGCTACCATCGTCATTATTAACATATTCTTTACATATCAAACCCCAACAACAAATCTTGATGTAAAAAAAATGATCGATTTTGAAGTATAGACGTTAGTGTCATAGTCATTACATCATCTATTACATATTTAACATTGCATTTTAATACAATCAAAACATCTATTAAATAATAGAGCTGACCGAGTAGATATTAAACCACTTAAATTTAATAGAGATCACTAATTCCCATTTATCTTGAACCTTACAAACCATCTCCGTGATGTCTGTATACCCTTCATCATGGAAACAGACGTGATTTGCATGTATTTTATATTTGATACCGTAAAACAAATACAGATCCTATGTACTAAATAGTAGAAATCAAAAACCTAAGATATCCCAATGAATAAACAGCATTAGAATGAGTGCGTTTAGTGTGTTTTTTGTTGAGTATTTAGTGGCAAGAGATAGGCGGAGGGGCGCGTCGAATGGCGGTGTCTTTTGTCGCTTGAGCGCCTCGATGCGAGGGCAGCTGCCGGCCCCCGCCGACACTAAGCGTGCTTATTATACGACTGTATTGCTTATGAACTACCTGGATTGTTGAGAGATAAAAATATAAACAAAAGTTCTCTGTAAACGAAAGTAGTTTTAATAAGAACATTACTTGTAATAAAGCATAGTTACGTTTATATTATTTCAAGGATAGTTGAAGTTTAATTCAGATTTTATAAAATATGAAAATATAATTTCGTGGTCTGCCGACTGCCCTCTTCCTCACATGACAGGAATGAGGTGTAAGGTTATTTGGAACCTTACTTCCTATCTGCATCTTCGGGAATTTCGAATATGTTTGTATACATATGTACGAAACAATCAGTTTTTAGAGAGCTTTTCTACAACACCATATACTATAATTATAATTCCTAAATTAATATACTTTCGTATCGACAACAATAATAGATATCCTGATACATAATTTACGTAAAAACCAAAAGGAACAGGCATGGGAAGCTCTTTATCGATTTATTCACCGTCATCACAGCATCGGGAGTGGCGAGAGAAGCCAAAGGGAAAACAATAACGGTGTCGCGCAGGGTGGCACATGGGCTTATTCATGGCGTCAGTACACGGCGCGTGTGTTACTGTACATCTTGGCGGGCAAACAGGGGTGGCAGGACAAAGCACATCTCCGGCCCACGCGACCAACCTTTTTAATATCCATCGCATAAAATACTTTCAGATAGTGTGCTGCTACGTTAAAGCCGGCCTAGTAAGATGTATATGACTAAATAAGCTACATGTAGAAGAAGGTTGATATCAGAAGTACTCTTAACTGCCACGTATGTATTGATATTTGTGAAGCGAGAGTGGGTTTCATATTGACAAAAATGGGGCTTGTGATCTCTGTCGATCCCTACATAAAAGGGCGTAATGATATGTGTGCGTTTGTATAACGTATGAATGCTAAGATTTAGGTACCAATTACCTTGTCGGTAAGTTCAAGTAACTCAAAACAAGTTCAACGAGTAAAACAACTTTTGATGGAAAAACAAACAAATAGCTGGGTACCACTAAAGTCCATTTATTCGTCCAATAACGCCCGGCGAATAAAGGACAACTTTTAATAAGAATGTGTGACCCAACTTCCGAAACAACCTACAGGAACTTCTACCAACATCAATTTGGATTCGTGTGTGATGTCCAATCTGACAATTCAGTTCCATGTAACACTATATTTATACCATATACATAATAACTTTATTTATATAATCTATACGTGTTTCTTGAACGTAATCATCTCTTGTAACAACACCTATTTTAGTCGCTATCCTAGCAATCATTACCTAATTTCTAAGATTATTCTTAAGAGGAATAGTATCCCTAGTATGCTATCAACAGTCATAAATTTTCCTTATTTATTAAATCGTTGTCCCCTACACCAGTATATACCACGATAAGACACCACCGTCTTTTGAAATTACTTTTTTAATATTTAAACGAATGATGAAGGAACGGCACCATAGAAAGATATTACTTGAAGTAAAATATAGATGTTCAATTGTTGCTGTGTAGCTAATACGTTGCTTCCATATAACTTTCTATATACATACATACATGAATGTCACTATCTTACGTGTTACGACAAACTATGCATAATTATATCTAACGTGTGTGTACGCGGTTGTAAAACGAGTATTGTAATGACAGGAAGCGAGGGAAAACACCTAAAACGGGTCCAAGGAAGCGATAAGAACAGTGAAAGTTGCTTTATCTCGTTTGAGAATGATAAACTGAGCATACATTGACACCTTCGAGCTCCTGGGTGGCTTGGCTAAGGCTTCAAAAATTTTGAGCTTCAATATCACTTAAGCGTTAAGATAAACGGCAATCCGTAAACTCATGACAAGCTTACAGCTTCGCCCGACTTGGGCATCTTTCAATTACTTTAGTTGTACATATTTTGCACATAGTAACATAGCATATGTTTAATATGCCACATGTCAGTCTTAGAATGACAAAAAGAACAGTCAAGTTAAATGCATCAGCAATAATTGAATTGCTAAGCATTCGAAAAATGCTAATATTCAAGGCGACGCGTCCCAGACCAAAGATAGGGATTCCTCGTTGTTTCTACTTCTATATCGATATTGCGCTTTGTCGATAAAACAAAGGAACTTTTCTAATAAAGAAAAAACGGTCGATTAACTTGATATACTTGACTGATTGACTTGCCTTTAGGTTAACTAGGATGCTTATTCAACACTTTAAGAGATAATAATGGTATATTTTTCCTGCAATCGTAAAATGCATAAAAAAATCAGTAATTACTTTTATATGAACTATTGTATTACTAATTGCATTTGTACCTATATAGACTGAACCATCTGTGTTAAAAGTTTTGTAACTATAATGACAGTAGTAAAGTCAAAAGTATCGACAGAAGGAAGACGTGTATCCCATCCCGCTGGCTAGAGGGCGCTCCATTAAGAGTGGCGCGTGGTTCCGGGCCCCGCCGAATTGCGGGGGATTTACTTTATGATAATTATTTCGATTGCCATCGAGAAAGGGAGCTGCCTCCTTCAGCTATATTCTATTCCTTTCGAACGAGGTTAATTAACTTTCCTCGTTTAGTGGCGAATGAACAATTCATTTTTGTTTGATTGCAGCGCCTAAACTCACCAAATGCTAGAATGTTTTATTACGTACTCTTTGTTTAATAAATAGTGCACTGGTTATAATAGTCGCATTCAAACATATTATTAGATGCTTAAATTTACGTGTTCTACGACTAGCTTGTACCGTGGCATTAACAGTTAAACCCTTGGACGCTAATCGTAAGAATCCGGGTTCGAATTTCAGTAGAGGCAGTGATGAAAATGCCATTAATCTTTTAATTTCTTACACCCTGAACGTGTACTTTCAACTAATTGGTCTACTTTCCATGGTAATCGTAATCGACAATGCTCGTACCTTCCACGTGTTATAGACGAAGTGATAAAAGGATATTTGTGGTTATAAGCAATGATTCCAATCACTTAGATCCTAGCTTAAAGCTAGACGTCTGACGTATTCCCGTCGCAGCGTTTCTTAGAGCGCCAACGTGAGGGTTGTTTGTATCCAGTGCAATGATCGTATCGATTTCACGCTCGTCCTTCGGAGACGGCTCGTGAGGAGCGACATCTCTAATGTTAACACGGAGCGTCTTGCTTGCTTTGTTTCCACGCTGCCTTCTTATCTTAAGCGTTTCTAATGAACGTTTTGAAAACAGGTAGTATTCTTGAGTGGAGAAAAGGTTAGAAAGTGTTTTATTCCGAAGCGTGTAGTGTAAAAGAAAACTGTTTGGGGTTTAATTTCAAATGTCTAGGATACGTATCCCTTTATTTGTACGCTTAGCCTATCTAGATAAGTGTAACCTAGGATTATGAATGATGGCAATAGTGTGCTGAAACATCATCGCAGAGACAGGAGTCGGAAGGGCCGGCCTGGGCTGGGCGCGGGACCTCGTAATAAGCCGAGATTAGGGGTCGGCGAGCGTCACTACGCAACTAATTAAAGCGCGCGGAGTGGCAATCCGGTGGCGTGTGGCGGCGGGGCGCGGGGTTACGTGTGCCCCCTCGGAGCGGTCGGGCTGTATGGTTTTTCTGCTCGGGCATCCTTTGCTTACTTATTGATCCAGTCAAATGTGTGGGGTGGGCGGCCCCGGCCCCCGAGACCACCAAATAAATCTGCCCGCGCGGAGACAACAACCGTCGTCGCTAAGATGAAACAACCGAATCAAACACTCATTACTATTGGCGTGTGCAGATATACTCCAGCAATGGATACTAACTGCTAAAGGACATCCTGTAGCTTGAAATGCAGGCTAATAAATTACTTCCGATTAAAAGAAATTGTATTTATTTTAAACGATATCATATACTCGTACATAGACAAATGAACACGTGCCAAAGTATAAGATTTCAATTCATAGTTCTGTGGAAGCTTACGTGACAAGGATGTTCTTAGCAAGTACATAATATCATATGAATGAGGGCATAGCTGTCAAAGACATCCACACATCTCCGCAATACTTACTCGACAGCTATATGTACTGTCACTTTTCTATAGTATTTGTGCGTCACACGTCTTTATAGGACGCGATTCATCAACCTGCGGCTATCAATCAGGATAACCCGTGATAGTGAAAATAAGTTTTCTAGATATTGTTTGTTATAAATTTTAACAATATTCGTTGACTACGTAGTACTAGTATACTTTAATTTTTAGTATACTTTAACATCAGTTTTACAGTTTATAACTAATCCGGCAAAATTAGCGTGCCTAAATCTTTGGAACAATTCAAGCATAGTGTCTAATTGTAGCGCACATTCCAAAATCGATATCAATTCGCAAACGAACTGAAGGTCAAGTCGGTCTCGGAGTTCACGACTAAAAATAACCGAAGGGCGGATTCACATGAAACATTCGATTACAACACTCTTACTCACGCTGCGGAAGGAAACTAGCTGATTGGTTGGGCAGCCTCCTAAAGTGCAAGCACAAACCGAACCGAGACCTTTCAAATGAGTAGATGTACCCATGAACATCATACGCTACTTTCAAAAGCTCTACATAGCACATTCATAACAGCGCAAAACATCAGATTCTCTTTCGATATCGACCACCATCTTCCCGATCCTGGCATACCATAATGGATCTTCATAAATGAGACTAGCCAACCATGACACACAAAAGAAGTTAAGTACTTACTGATGAATAATAGAAGTACATATGTACTTGTATTATGTATTCTAATGTTGTACATTCAACATTTTAACATTACAAGTCATTGGTTAAAACTGTGAAGTCAACAAAACGTCTTCTATTATCATCAGATGTTATTTGTATCTTCATTGAGTTCCTGCTTATTTGCATACTTTTAAGTTTAGACAGGTAACATTTATTACTTCATCGAGAGGCTACAAACATGTTTGTTTCTACATTCAAACACCACATTCACATCTTTAAACTTCATCGCCTCTCGTGGCGCATGGTAGCGCTGGAGTCGTGGCGTGGTGGCTAGACTTCCGAGGCGCGTCCGCGGGGTCAATGACGCTGTCGCTGCCGTGTGCCAGTACCTCGCTACTCATTCAATTCCGAGTGATTCTTACTAAACGGATTAGACGCCAAATGAAACGTGCGTACTCGTTTTTGAACCTAATAACTCAAAAATCGTTTTTTTTTATTATATTATTTTATTTTAAGTCTATGCCTATTATCGCATGTATGTATCTATGGTATATATTGACTGTCGCGATTGAAAGAATTCTCACTATTTTTTATGTTGGCTAAGAGCAAGAAACAATCTCATTATAAGTAAGTTCCTTAGTTATGTCTGTGAATTTAAGTCCACCCCCAACGAAATAGTAAGACGAGTGTATAATACACATTTATGTATGTATTCAGTCCATCATGTATTTGTGCGTCACACGTAACCGTCTTTCCACGATAGAAATTCATATATACACCATCCATCAGTCTGCTTTCGTCCATCCGCATAATATGTTGTGATAAATGTCATATCCGGCTAAAATATGTTTCTCGTATAAGTACAACGGTTATATCCGACATTTGTAGTTAGATTATAAAAGTTAAGCAATGCCCGAGAGCGATCAGTGTCTAGATGGGTGACCATATGCTGTTGGTTTTGATAAGAGAAATGATCGTAAGGAAAAATCATATAACTGTATTAAACAGTATCTGTAAACGGCGATGGACTGTCATGTTGGGTTATACTTAATGAAACGTGGGCCTTGGGTGTTTATACACCTTTATACAGCGAAGGTGCTCGTCCAAGCCTACGACTACTCCAAAGGGGTTAACGGTCGTAAAGATAACATTTTTAAAAGTAATCAATATTCTCTATTTTATCAATAGGTGAATCAACCAGGTTTTTCTAATGAATTGCAACTGTGCACGATTAAGGAGCCCGGTTACCTAGCAACGGCCGATATAAACATACCATTACACTCCAAGTGCAGATGTAAGATTATTAAGTTAAAACTAACAATTAGCCATATTTATTCATAAAGAATACCTTATTAACTCATACATAAATATCCAAATCGTGGATAAAACAAATTGCATCGAATATAATGCACAAATTTATTAATATGTCGATAGAAATATATATCGTAATGAATAAATAAGATTCGAGTGCCTCCTTGGGGCCTTCATTTATGAACGTAAGTACTACGGAAATCTCTAGATGGTAGGACATACCAAGCAAAAGTTAGCAGGTTACACCCTCCTCAAGTACCAGTAGGTTTAGTAGATTACCCCCATACATGTAGAACGTGTCACATTCATGAATATCTCTCAAAGATGCCCATCTGAATCCCGTGCTCATATTTGATTCATTGCTGCGGGATTACTTTTTAGAATTGCTAAGAGCCGCCGCCGTGACCTTTCTGGCCTAACGGTACTCTCCATTGACAAAGCGACGCAAAGGATATTTGTCACAACAGCCTAGACTAATAAAGCTTAGACAAAAGCGGACTACTTTCACAAATGAGTACTTGTTGTTCAAAGTAGGCAATGAAATAAGTTACTGCGAAAAATGTTTCAAAATTTAACCGTTATAATTAAATAAACTGGATATAAAAGGTGTTCATTTTAATTTTTCTATAGAATAAGTCTAAGCTAATCTGGAAATGTTATTTCGTTATTAACAAAAGTATCATAATTCGCCAATAACTGCAGTAACTACTCATTGCAATGCAGCAATGCAATGCTATTATCTGTTGTAAATTTATCTAGAGTCATCTATAATTTTACGTAATTTTTTTATCACACAGCCTACGCAGAAGCAACTCTAACATGAACTTTTCAAAAATCGTTTTCAAACTAAGCCATAAAGATACTGTTACACTTTTATGGACTGTTCATTTACCCAGCCCGCACCGGCTCAACTGTCAGAGGGCTGCCAAAAACCGCACACGAGCGTGTCACCCGCCGAGCGAGTGAATGGGAGCGCAGCCCTTGAACTTGCGTCTGCGGAGGCTGGCGCCCCATTCCTGTTTATGCGCCTTTTATGAAATCGTAAAAGTGCCTCTCGGCCGCACATAGGTCAGGATTGGCTGCGAATATTACTCCGATATGAGAAGCATTCAGGCCACAAGAACGTAGTAGTTTTATACCTAAGTTAAACTGGTTCTAAATATGAGCTAACGAACTTCGGGTGTGGTTAGGAGCTGGAAGTCTGACCATACCATTTCGTGTACTATGAAAAAGAACGTAAGGAATCCTATAACGAAGCCATCAGAAAGTTTATTTGGGGTTTAACGGATTTTCAAAACCAGAGATATACTAAAGGATGTTACTATATCCTAACGACGAGATATCAAAATATTATGGCTTTTTATTAAAGTTAAGTTGAACGTTACGAGGCATTCATAATATTGACTTACAAATTATGTTACTATGTCATGTATTACTAATATCAAGGATAGGGTGCGCCCTTCTCTGTGAGAACCAATGACTATGCAATACGTGTCTCTTCAAAGCTACTTGATACGGGACTGTTACTTTTAACCCTTTAATGACGTACCCAGTGTTTTAAAAAGAGCTTTTACATTTCCGTTCGCTCTCCATCTCACGTAGAGGGTATAAAAGAAGGCGTGATCACGTGGGCACGCCAATCAACGTCCCTGTTAATTTGGCATCCGGGTTGTTGTCGGTGCGACAGAGCCGCGGCCCAAGTGAGCGCGCGATGGGGTTCGGCGTGGGGTGGTGCGGATGGCCGCGTGGTGACCGGCGCGCGGGGGGCGCGGGGCGGAAGAATGCGTCGTTTTCGCATCGGGAGAAACGAATGCGTTTAAGCGTCGCGGTACACAATGGCGGCGTGACGAGATCCGGTTCGCGGGCGCGCGGGGGGCCGCTAATCGATAGCCGCCGAGCGGAGGCCACTCAGCGGCGCATAGGTGACAGCCCTTAATGGCCAAATATTCCCAACTAGCATCTCTTAGAAACGCTACCTCCAAAAATCCCAGACTCCAACTGTCAATGCTAGTCGCAATCATATTCGATCATTGGCATGATTCTATGCAATATTCGTCGACATCGATGCTCATTATCTAATGGTTCTAACCTAAAAACTTTAAGCACGCCATCTCAGGAATTCACAGTTGTCAAAGTGTCATCAACATTTTCTAACATCAAATTGGAAATTTCTACAAAGATCACTGTGGCCATCCTGTTTTACGTGTTACTTAAGCCATTGAAAATATTTACTACTTATAAGGTCACTCTGAAATGATTAGAGAAGTATTACCATTACATTAAGTATTAGAGAGTAACCAACAGAAATTCAGAGCTTGCTTATCCAATAATCTCTTCAAATCTTTTCACTTCATCACACTTATTATACGTTTAAATCAACCTATGTGTTAAGCCTGGGAATCGAAACAGGACCCCCTGGTTCGTCAGTTATCATTACAACACCAAAGTGAACAAAGCAAACAATCGTTTGGAGGTTCAAAATCATTATTCGCTGTTCATCTACGACCGTTATCGTGGAGCGGAAGGAAAATAACCGATTACGTACTCGTTTGTAGGCACACACGTACTCTGCAAAAGATATTCCTACTTAGGTTGAGCCTCAACGGTCTTTCCGGAGAACAATACTATTATGACATATATGAACATTGTATCACTGAGACATGGAGTCAGTTCTAGGTTCAAATACAGGGTTAAAAAGTTGGTAGTTTCTGATAATCACGAGATTTCACGTCGCCCTATTTAATAAGGTGTTTAAGAAGGTTTCTAAGGTTCTATCCATACCCGCGGAGAACAATGCTTCTATCTACCTCGCATACAGTGCAGCTATGGATACGTCTCAACAACAAACATACACGTACACACTACGTTTTAATAGCGGTTCAGTTTCAAGAATTCTGGATTGTTCTAAGTCCTTTGTGTTGCAGAGGCGAGGATCGTGAACTAGCTCGGGAGCGGTGTATGGCACGCATCTAATTATAGGTTATTCCTCCCGAGCGGCAGCAGCGCCTCGGCCCAGCCGCTGCTGACGCGGCGACTGTACATGTCACTGCGATTAACTTTCTAAATGGATTAAGTAAACTCTACTGTGTAATCGCTTATGAATACTACTTGTGGATCCACTCTCAAATGAGACTTTCAACTAATTGCGAACGAATACGTCAAATACATAAAATTCCATTGAATCAATCGCAAAAATTGAACCAAAACCTACGTTTTTTTTTATTTAAGCTCAAATTGAAGAAGGTTACGCCGTCTATCGCCGTTTGGATGGATAATACTACGGCCGAGAGTTGTGTTCAGGATCCTTAGTTCTCAAGCAATGGTCAGTGCATATCCATCGATTCAATAGATCGGTGGCAATGTAATTCGAGACGCAGCCTACACCGCATACATTCTCCCTTACTTCATGCCCAAAGAATTGACACACGCACCGGTCTGTAATTTAGCAAAATTTCGCAACGCAATGACGCGCCTAGTAAGGCGATTGTCGCAATTAAATCGATTACGTCATTGAACGCTGACGGTCGCCTTTTGTCACAAGTGTATGGCTGCTTTCAGATGAACTGGCTTCAATAGCACACTCCGCGACACGTACGCAAATTTCAAAAATAACTTACATCTAGTTTTAGTATCAACATACATAGAATATAATATGAACAAAATCCTTGCGTAGTAGTGAGAGTTCACGTGTTTAAAACCAACATTAAAACCACATATAACCTAATTTTGTACCATACAGTTACCATCTAACGATATATAACGTTTAATGGATTAGGACGCTATCTATGCTTAATGGATGGTAGTAACATTAATACGCAAAGCCTTGAGTAGCTTGGTCCATGGGTTCCTACCCCCTCACACAAGTTACAAATGTTAGGAGAATATATATCAAAATATTTGGGGTAAATTACTCGTTTCCTAACTCACATGAGTTCCATATACCCTTGGCGTTTCTCCACTTATCTAAGAGCCCTGGTGGCAAGGTATAAGGTAGTGTAAGATATGGGCACTCACCTAGCGCGGGATCGAGGACGGCCTGCGCTGCTTGCTCCTCCCCCACGGGCGTCTTCAGCCACATTTTCTTAAGCTTCATCGCGACTGGGGAGTCTTCTGATTGGGCCACTGGGGACAAACAAACAAACACTGTTATTCACACTATTAGTCACAAGGCAAGAACATGTATACATGTAAAAGCTATACCATCCCCTATATTACAGAGAAGATAGTAGTTTACACGGATACAGCAGATATTACCAACGTCTCTATCATTGATGATATTGTTAGCTAACACACGTATATACAAGTTACGCGCGACTTAGAGATCAAGGATTCAAATTTTTCTCAATCCTGGCAAACAACTGATTTCCAATCTGGTCAGCACAGGACCGTAATTACGACATATGTATAGTTACTCCATACGTAATATTTATACCAAACAATATTCCTAAAGTCACCACAGTCTAATCTATAAGGATCTACGGAACCTTTTGTCCCGTACATAAGTATCCCACTGCGGGCATAGAGACCTATCCAGATCGGATCGATTCATTCGCATTGTAGATTCGTCTTTCATTCGCCACCCTCGGTTGACCTGAGGGTGCGTTCTGTGAGGACATGGAGGTCACCCAGGTGAAATCCCAGACGATATGGATCGCTACTTCATTTCATTTGCTCACTTAAGAATGTTCTTAGGATAATGTGGTTCAGATACACTCTTAGAGGTCTAAGGGAACCAAAATGTAATAATAGAAACTAAAAACAAGTAGGCCTTACGGAGTAGCCACAGCTTAGCGAGATTATTCCGCAATTGCAGAGAAAGACATTTATGGACAAAGCAAACTCACTTTTCACGAAACAACAAACTCAGCGTGATATGACATGAGTTGCTTGATGTTGCCACAAACAGACGGTAACTATTTGTATATTCCGATGAATGTTTTAGCACGAGATGAATTAGTTATTAAATAAACATAACGTCAAGAACACATAAATTTTATCCGTAACTATAATCAGAATAAGATAATAGATCAGGAAATACATACGAGGACTATAAAGCTAGCTTTTGTCAGGATCACGTACGACACTAACTATTGAATAAGACCTAAGAGCTTTCGCAGTAAAAGAAATCAGCTCTGAAATCATAATGGACGCCCATTTTGAGACTGAAAGGGTATTTATTATTCTGTATGTACTTGTAAATTTAGATCTCTTTCATTATCTTTTCCATTCATTTAGCGTTTGTTTTATGTTCTATCTTACAATATGAGCATTTATATATGTACATAAAGGCAGTCCTAAAACGTGTCTATAAGTTTAATCTTGTAAGTTACGCAACAAACAGTTTGACAAAACAGGTTTCCAAATAAATCTAGGCGCTAGGGTCAATGTCAAATTGAGAACTAGTCCGCGACCGGATCGCGTTGCCAAGTTCGATTCTCAGTGATAACTAGAATAAACAATACAATAGCCCCAAATGGTCACTGTGGGATGTAATGCCTGTGTCACGTTTGAACAAATACTTGAGACTTATACAACTAGTTTTGAGTAGAGTAAAAAAGCTCTAGTATGATAATTTTCTTTATTTATTAGATTATACATACATACGCTTCACGACTTGTGTATACACACTCCTGTTTTTATTATGGCGGTGTAGTCAGAGGCTTGAATGCCCATCTCCGAAATTTCGAAGGCATGACCTAAGTATAACCTAAGGCATACCTAAGTATGGGTTAATCGAAGCCCGCGTATCACTAGATAGACAGCACCCAACGTGATAGGTAGTATATTAGATAATATACCCTATATTACAAGACCCCAATGCCTAATAGGTACGACAGACATGTTAAGCATATATTTAGGGATAAGCAACCAGTTTGAGACCTATATTTAAAAAAAAGTTGTATAACCACCATTAGTAGTAGTGACATATTCTAAACCTTAGCAGTTAGCTGGTAGCATTCAATCCACATGAACCTTTATACCTTAATTTGAATAATGAGCATTCGCTAGGTGGCGGCGAGGGGTGCGGGGCGGGGCCGAGATGCGGCCAGGTGCAGCGGGGTCGCGGGGGGCGCCATCTTACTTAACAAATCGATAGGATATGACTGCCACACTTGGCGCTTTGTTTTGCATCAGGCCACCCCCACCGACAACACGCACGGGCTAAGCTTTATGCCCAAATGGCGAGGATACATTAACTATCTAATACAGAGATTACAAACATGCATTTCTCTCGGTACTACATACTAGTATTCTTCAGCTGAACTATTTTATGTCAATGTTTCACATTTTGTATATCTAGTATAGCAAGTATCTATTCGCATAACATGCCAAACCATTAAAGTATTCCCTTTTCAATCTCTCTCTACATCCTCCATAACCCTGTAGTTCATGCTAGCTAAAAATTACACTAAAAAGGCCCGTTGACTGAAAACAACTTAAAAATACTCCTTGCACCAATCTAAATACGATAAAGGCTCAAATAATTAGGAAGGCAGTATTAAAAAGGAGCAATAACGTTTTTAAAGACCAACTAATTGAACGCTGTGGCATTACAGAAGCTGTCTGGAGCAGAGGCCAAGTTACGCTGGCCAGTGGGGAAACCGCGAGCTTGGCGCAAGGGTGGTTGAGCGGCTTCGGTTACTAAACAAACTCCTGTCTATTAACTATTTAAACCGTATTAATTGAATAAATACACTAAACATACATACGGAGTAAGGGAAAAGATTTTGTGTAACATATCGTAGTTAACTAGGAATATAAAACTACATTAATCAACTGTGAAACTATTACAATATGTTATTTTACAACTTTTAACTCATTATTCAACATTGGCCGTAGACTACTCCACAAACCATAATGTTTGTGATGGTTATTTATTATGTATAATATATTTAGTAAAACTTATTGAATGAATTAAAGGTCTATTTACTATCCCTTAACATTTACGTACTGATGTGCCTGTGAACAAGGCGTGTTACATAATAGCGTATCCACGGTTATAATTACGGCTCATTCAATTAGATGCAACATTCAATATCCTACGGTAGATAATTAAAAAAATTACACGAGAGGTCTCAAAGGATATAACAGATAAACACGAATAAGCGGAAACAGCAGGTGCTAGCTGCGAACTACTAAAAATAAACGAGACACCTGGTATAGGACATATGCCGAAACTCATTCAGGTAATCTAGATCATATTGAGACAGAATATAAAAGTGATTGAAAATCATTTTCTTTAATAAAATAGAGCACAAATCTATCGATTTCTAAGTTCAAATTCCATAACTTATGAAGCTTAATTTAGACTAAAGTAACTGCATCAAAAACATGTAAATATATCTAGTTTAAATAGAAAAATAAAATACATTAATATAATACATCATACCTACTAATATAAGGAACAAGGCCCTGTAGCTGTAATCGTATCTAAATCTAATCTAATAATCTGAATCATGTACCACTATGTTCAATCAGCATTCAACATTACTCTTACACTATTCATACTTATAGAGATACAAAATTCATCCTCTTATACTCTCATACTTAGAGATTACGAGATTGATAATAAAAATTAGTGGTAAGCATATAGTGTAAGCTGAACAATATTCAGTATTTCCAAGGGAGCTAATCAGTTGGCCAAGTGGCAAGACACGAGTCCGGCGGGGCTCAGCTTACCCTGGTGGCGGAGTCAGCTGCGGGAACGGAGAGAAAACCACTGGTTACCCATGGAGGGGTACTATGGGTATATGGGCATGATCCAATAGGATGAGAAATATTTATATTTAGAATAACGTGTACAAAGGCTGTTTATATGCCTCTTTATGATGAGAATAATTTATAATCATAATACAATTTATTGGAACTATATTTGTGATGTTATTTTCTATGGTAGTTAGTCTTGTCTTGTAGTTTTGTCCTAGTCAGCCTTTATTACAGAAAAGTACTAATTACCTAACTTTATTATTGCTTATGTTATAGAATTTCTTCTTAACCCAAATGATTCATTAATTAAAATTAAAATGTACAAAAATAACATGTTCGTATACATAAGTACATATGTATTACATATTGCCATTTAAATTCCAGTTCAACCTTTATCCTCGATCGAGTTAACCCCTTCAATGGACTATCCGAGGTACCCCCACGTGCCCGTCTGCGGCCGACTCCGGTTAAATATTCACACCCTCTAATGACATGGCTCTCGTGCGAGGCGCTGTTCACGGGGAGGCTGCAACACTGCTGAGGGAGTGCGTAATGAATTTCATAGAAAAATGCACCGCTACTTATGTATATTAAGTTTCTAGTTGGGGTTAACGAGTGGCTTTTGATAGCGCCTTATGCTTATGCTATATGGAGTCAATATTTTTATCAAACATAAGGGGTAGTTACTAATCGTCATTATGGGGAGCTAAGTTTTTATGAAATTATAGAAAGTAAGCAGCTTATAATATTTTTATTTCCTTCCAACGGCCTTGGTAAATCAATGCCTGTTTTTTATTTTCTCTAAGCATTGAGTTGACCTAACAAAACCCTATTATTTACTTCTAACATGTGCTTTTCAGAACTACCCATAAGCTTAGTCTATTTCGGGTAGGACATGCGCTGCAATAGTCATGTTCTACAATACTCGAATGCTAGACTTAGTTAAATATTCACATCCCTAATGACGTGGCTCTCGTCCGGGCTGCGTTTATGAATTCGTTACAATTACTGTTAATGGCCGACTCCATATTCATAAAGGTATAACTATCATGTATGTAGACTATGTTATAGGGATAACATATTGGCCGTTTTGAGGTGATTCCTACATTAACTGTCTCTGTACTCTTAACACCGTTTTTTATAATTATTTTCGTCTATTAGCAAATAAACTTTCTTATCATCATTTACATTAGTAGTTTAATTTAACATTTGTTAAACAACATATTAAGTAACTACACATTTTATTGTTACATAGTCTCTTACTTTGTGTCTTGTAAGTATAAAACGTAACTAGGAGTATCTTAGATATAAATTCTCAGCGTATGTGAGCTTCAATTTGAAAAATGGGCCAATGAATCGGTTAACCCCGCGTCCATTAATGTCAGCGAGGTGTCATTATATCAAAACTCACTTTATTGACAGCCACTATTCATCAATCTATTCTATTACAACAAATCAATACTCTAGTATACATACAGTATCATTCACTGAAGGGGTGAAAAGACGTAGATATGACGACTGTTTTTCTTTACAAGGGAGGTTTAACACCTACGCTAATAGAGTGAAGCGCGTAGGTGCATGGGTATTGGACAGATATAAAGTACAGTACAATAGACTTTACTGATCCAGTCACATAAATGTTGCTGTCGTTATTATTGTTAACAGAAATAGTAAGACAAACTTATATTATTAGTAAGTTGTAATAAAGTCAACAGCAATTGACAGAGTCGAATAGTAAAACAGGAAAACCTATTTTTAAATAAGACGAATTTTATTCATTATAATCAAGAACCTGAATGAATTTCGTGGGCTCGGCTGAAAACCTGATAGTAATATAAAACTAGAAATACGACAGGTTATGTTAATAAGAATAGTGTCGTAGCAGAATAGGGAGGTGTTTTCGTTTAATTAATACTAAATACCTGATCTTGTAGTACCAGGATTGCCTAATACTTTTATAAAACCTAACAAGCTAATTTTTCTCGTCATCTTCTTAAAGAGTAAGCAGTACCATGATAATATGTGACTCAAACAGAGAATATTTGGAATTCCTGCAGTCAACATTTATAACATTTGACTGGTGGAGAATAATTTCATGAGCAAGTGTTTAAATCGGGCATAAAAATAAAGTGAAGGTCGTAACATATCAGAATCTTGAAAGTTCGAGGTCACCTAGACATGTTTACATTTCGAAATAGGTAATTCTACGAACAAATTACGACCACTATCCTATAGATGATTTATCAGAGAGAAAAGAATTTTCCAATCCTGACAAACCACTTTGGTTTCATACACCATAAGTTGTATTCTTAAGGTGTCTGGCGATTACTGAAGGCAAAGTTTTAGCTGCAAAGCTATCTATATCTAGATGTAGGTATATGAAAGGATTAAATTGCATGTTTATGGAATCCAACAATCCACTTATAAAATGCATAACAAGAAGTGTTATGCATGCGTCTTCTTGAGAATAAACTTGATTTATAAACATATCTCATATTGTTAAACATCGCGTTGTTCTAGGAGAAACAAGTAGCTGAGAACTTTGTTATTCGTCGGAGTTTAGTCTTGTAATCACATATATCACAATTGATTATGTAATTAATATACTGATATTATTAATATAATACTAGCTACCAGACTTCGTTTATATTGTAGTACCCGAACTAATGGGCAGGACCCAATATATGTACAGTTAAGATATTATATCTTTCTATGTATTTACTGCTCTCACACTATAACTTCTAAGTGTGCTTCCTTAGGTATAACTTTCATAGATTCAATTCTAAAACGAGATTATCTAAAAATTGTTAGCTAACCAAGGATCTGAAGACATCACCAGTGGAAACACAGCAATGGAATAAAATAATCAGTATCGATATCTCGCATCGACTTTTTCACTCGTTCGGCGAGCTGTAGGTCATATGTACACGTATATCTATGGCTAGGTACGAATTGGAAGGCACCTGCAGCGCCTCAGAGCGACCTTGGCCGAACAATACCTACTTCGACTCTCCACGATAATTGTATCAAGATCGAGACTTAACTTTGTTCACTCGCTTAAGGCATTTAATGACTCATTAATCCGCTTTTCCATTAAGAATTTAACTTACTCTGTCTCTGTCTGTCGGTCTCCCTAAGACAGTCGAGGAATCCTACCCATCTCTGGATAGGAGATAGTAAGTATATGTGAACAGCTAAGTATTTACCATTTGTGACGTTGAGTACTGGTTATTTGATCCTCAAAGACCTTGAGAGTGACGTTCGGTGGTTACTAAGACTGTACTGAAACTTATGTGACGCATGTGTTTTGTCTGTGCTGTTTGTTATAATTTGAGGTATTTTACAAATACTATAAATTCACACATAATTTCAGATCATATTAAAAAAATCTAGGCTCTCTGTCCCGTGTTACGTATGTGTTACAACTCATAGAATGCTGATTAGCTAACTAAGGGACTCAATGGAACTTATTGGGCGATGGACTTGCAACATGTCAACTATGTTCCATTTTAATGTAATTACGCCTTCGATACAATGCTAAAAGTTACCAAGGAGAAATTATTATTATTCCTGTGGTTTTGTCCACCCCAAAAGGGACTAAAGGACGTGAATGTACGTAACTTTAAGTCTCATTTCTCGCAATAGTTTCCGCCGCTTCGGTGTTTCACGGATCGCCTCGCTTCTGACATGATCCATCATACCCTGATATGATACGCTCCACGGTACACTGACACATTTAATAGCCACACCATTACGACTTATTCACTTAATAAGTGATAAAACTCCCTCAATCTTAGGTTTGCAACACACGTGTACAATACATACAGATACTTAAATCCCATTTGAGGTGGACATAACCCCGGGGACAGAACATTTGATGTGCCACGTTTAGGATAAGTTGTGATGTGTGGCATTGACCGTAGATGTATTAGATAATAAATATAATATTTTAAATTATTCGGTATACAAAAACATGAGATCCGACACTTTCATGATTTAAGTTATGCAAATCCTATAACGATAATTCAGTTTTTTAATATTAATCAAAGCCGTCTAATCTTTTATTCGGGAAAATTCTACGAAAACGTGGGATCCTGTTCACGTCTATTAAGCATAAAGGTTTTTATGTCACATTGAACATTGGTGACATGTTGTTAGCCATCGCCCAATAGATTCCATGTACCCCTAGTTCCTCTGTCGCCTCCTACGATTTGCCGGAAACAACCGTATCTACTCAGCATTAATTTTACGTCCTAGACTAGTACGGGCATTAAATTAAAGTATTAATTCTGTACTTATAAAACTATCTCTTAGTGACTAGGTGATTTGGGTATGTTATTCGAATGATAGAGTAGAATTACCACTAGGTTATGTAAGGCAGACGATTACGTAAGCCTTTCCTAAGGCTCACGAATAACGAGTTCCTAGAGATGGTTACAATAAATTCTAGTAACTACTTTAGATGTTAATAAAACGAATGAAGTTTTCATCTGAGGTATTTCTTATCAGCTTCTATAGCCTTACGTTACCTAATAACAATCTCAGGCTTTACTATAAATATCCAGGTTGTATAGTTATAACTACAAGTAACATAGCTCAATGGGTGCCGCGTGCTATAAGTATTTGCTATAACTATAGAATATGACATAGAATTGGAGTTTTTAGATCTACTTGACGATGAACTGTTAACGTGTCACCGAAATCCTGTATCAATACACATCTCAACCTCGATAGTTATGCTAAGGACAAACACCGGAAAGGTTTTGTCAGTATCGAATCAAATGGGGATCCGCGATCTCCGCCTAACCCTTTAGGAAAACGGGCGTTGTGTATGTATGTTTCTTCAAGGGGATTAAGTAACACAGCTCTGCATTAGCGTTGAGGTATCGGCGTGAGAGTGGCTGACGAACTTCCCGAGTCCTTTGGCTATGAAATTCTTTAAACGGCACCATTACACCGCGGAACCGGTTATTTACACAACCTGCGCACACAGGCACAATGTGCACCACTCCACTGTTACCGAATGCACCAGATACTTTGCTCCACGATTCCACTGCTGTGCAGGCTTACTGTGGATTGAGTAAGGTTTCGATGCGAGTTCGTAAGGAGACCATATAATAATAGAATAAGAAATAAATGGGTTGTTCTACTATTTAATTAGGGATTTAAATTTAATGTGACTTGTTTAGAAGCGCTATTCCTGATTCACGAGGTTCTTTATTTTTACTTATCCAAAGGTACTTTCACTTCCGATGTATAACATCAAAGGTAAAAAGAATATATTAGTTCGCGAAGAGACGTGCTCGGTTCAGTGATCAGAATAATGAATTCAACATTTTGAGGTTCCAAATACCTACGCTATAGTGGTAAAAACTTGACAAGGTTGCCTTTCTTGGACGAATATAGTCATGAAACAAATACATATGTATTTATACAATTTAATTAACTATCCTACAGGTCATATCTAAGTTATTAAGAATTATGAGGATATAGAGTACCCGCCACATACGGTGGCAGTAGCCAAACTTGGAACTAAATTTGACGTTTCCGCAATTGCGTGTTATTTTGTATGAAAGGTAAATTTAGTATTACCAGCGTTGTGTTTTTTGCCCACTCTTTGTAATTTTTATGTTTGTTAAGGGTGATTATAATAAATTGATTTCCGGAGTTTCTTGTTAGTTCTTCTCCAAGCTAGGGTCTCCGCTAATCTAACCTCGGTAAAAAATATGTAAAGACAATGCTCAGTGCCATGTTTGAAATAGTTTTTTTAATTTATACTTAGATCATAAGATAACTTTCAAAGAGAGCTTGTGATAGGGCCTATTTTAAATAAACATATTTTGACTTAGATATATTAATTTGTTTTATTTGAGTTTATAGCTCTGCAACCAAAGATCGTTACAAATGAAACCTCAATATAATGTATCGAGCCGTATGGCACAGTGAGTGCTAGTTTTGGCGTGTTTACTGGCAACACTGGATTACGCGACTGTGGCGACGCCTCCAACTGCCACCGTATGTGGCGGGTACTCTACCACCTTCATTTCGATCAAATAGTTCCAGTCGATCTCAAATTACTCTCATTCCTCGAAAAGTACTTATAACGTAGATTAATCCGTGAATAAAGTACATTCACCACGTCACCACATTTTTACGTAACATTACCATCTCTCCTTTCATTTGCATTATTCAATCCAGAATTTTACAACATCCTCACTAAGTACTAATTACCACGTATCACTAAGATGGCCACCTCAGGTCGAATGGAGTCCGCGTGCCATGTGCTGGTGGCTGGTGGCGCTGGCGTTGTCCACGTCTGCCTAGGAGGGCGTCGACCCTACCCTGCCCCCCGCGGACTCACTTTCGTTGCGCATACGCTCTGCCGTAAAATGCGACCTTCTGCCCCTAGGGTTGTCACTGAGTTGGGTTTTTATTTGTAAGGCTTTTTTGGTATCTTTACATTTAAAAAGGAGTTAAAAGAGGTAGATTTTTAATCATTTTTAATAAATATGTAACTTAAGACATTCAAACTATCTACGTACGTGAGGCAAATAAAGTTTCTTTCTTTCTTTCCGCCTTATTTCTTTCAAATCCTGTGTCACACAAGCATTATAACCATAAAAAAATTGAATGCTAGTCAAAGTTGACGCAAGTATTATTGTTATTATTTTTGTTTTTACTTTGAAGAGGTGAGCAAATGTCCTACGGCCAAGGAAAACCTTATACGTAACAAATTTATTGCAGGAATGTGATCAGATAAATTAGTTATTATTCGAAAGTTACGTGATTGGATGAGATTTTATAATCGTATATTAATTGGTAAGTTTAGTTTAGTTAATCTATTATTTTTCCATTCCGACCAATCTAAATTTCTCGATTTTTTTTTAAACTAATTAAATCATTATCCATAGCGTGGCGGCAACCCTAGTGCGGAGTCTCAATGCCTACTCTACGTGAATACGTTACTACCTGACACACTGAGGCCCGCTCTCGTCGGGCGTCGTGAATCGGAACGTTTTGTGGCATTTTGTTTTAGAGACACTCCATTTTGAATCACTGATCACAGGGCCAGCTTTATAACCGATCATTTTATTTCGCGAATAAAACGTAAACGACTTTAATATGGGGTTTGCTCAAAGGGTTTTTTGTTGGGTTTTATTTTGCGATACCTATTATTCAGGGGGGCGTGGTCTGTCTGGATGAGTGACCATCTTGGATTATCACGTGTTGGTAATTTCGTGAGGGAAGTAAGGAAATCTGCCTATGTCTCAATTATCTATAAAAAGCGACATGTCATACCAACTATCACGGTAGCTACAGAACAGACTAAAATAATATTTAGCCAATTCTACCATTCCATTAAAACTTTTTCCACGTATTGATACTAACTATTAATATACCCTAAGAAATTACTTTTTTTATATTTCTCTAATAGTTTTTAGACTAAACCACGCTCAGAACTGTACCACATCCAGGGTTACTAGTACGTTTGCTCATTGTATAGAAAGTGTGAAATTTTACGTCAAAGTGTGACTTTTACAAGTGTTTACTATTCCTACACGTGACAATATTCTATAAGGAACGTAGTATAGTAAGGAAACGTCAAGATAGTGAGACGACAAAGTATTCATTCACATTCTCTCAGATTGTCCAGAATCTTCTTGGTCTCTTGAGGTGTTAGAGTATTTCTGACAAATCTGCGATCACCATATACGGCACGCTAGACAGAAATAAAGATTTCCAGTATCCTTTGTACGTCTCACGTTGTCACGGGAAAATATATGTATTTTCTAAGTAATTATTACATGCACATCAAAAATATTGATGTGTACACTAAAATATGTACGAAACGGTTTTTAGATGGTCGATTAGAAAACCGAAGAACTTTACCCTCACATCTCTTAATCTTAAGGTTTAATTTATCTTCCCGTATATTCCATCGAGTAATGTAAAAGCAATAAACATGAGGTGTAAAAATTAGTCTTCAATAAACAATTAATTAACACTCGCCGTTCGTAGATCGTAAAACCTACCGTAGAGAATAAAGTGCGATTAGTTTCCTAATAAATACTAGGCGATAAGCGATAATAATCCTAATGCCATCTCACATACACATATATGCTCATTCACGTACGTACCCTTTCGGGATGAACAGAACCTCACCGCGTAGTGTCTGCACGCATTAAATCTATGAGATCCGACAGTAGGAGAGTACTTGGATTTATTCAGTTCCACCCAGTTCGCATTGGATTGTAGTCCGGTAATGCAATTCTACGTACTGCGAGCAAGAATTGATTTCCATTGCATGCACATCACGTTCATAATCCCTGAAGGGATGGGCAGGACTTCTGTCATTCAATTAGGGGTTCCGAGAAATGTGATGTTGCGTTATCACATCACCACTATATATCCATTTTCATTAATTCTTTTACATACATACTCCTACGTTTCGCAAGATAGAGATTTTAAGTTATTTAAACGGCTTGACTGTACTATGAGTATGGAGATGTATGATCAGTTAAACCAACATTTATCGAGATAGCATCGAACGTGACTGGTGACGAGACCATTTCTTTCAGTGCTCTAGCATGTAATAGGAACTCTGGCCCGTTCCCTGGCCGTGGTCGGTAGTAAAGTAATCTTATCTTAATCCGCGAACAATGAGAGCTGGTGAATAGACGCGGGGAGAAGGGGTGCGTCGGTCGATACGATACATACGCGGGGTGACGGCGCCCACCTACTGGCGATCGCAATTAGAATTTAGAACAGCCTGGCAAACATTCGGCATGCACTGCCCCAAAGCTCGCGCCTCTATTCACCTGGGAAGCTCTGCGAGCACTGGATCGAACTGGTTATACCTATCTATGTAGTCTGGTATAAGTCCAAAGTAATGAAGTTTTGAGACATTAAGGGAGGTTTTACTTAAGAATGAATATATGAATGCTTATTGTTTAAGTTAGGGATATAATGCCACAAGATAATTACAAGTCTTATCGATTATATGTCTATTAATGATGACCATAATAATTAGCAAAAATATAAAGTTGAATCTTAGTATTGGCTTTAATATATTATGTTTACTCTTTCCTTATTTTATTTCTCTGCGCGTCGCATTACGCGTACATGTTTCCGAGATGATAATTCGTCCCAATCCGAGAGAGGGTAATTGAGCCCGGAGCACCCCGCGCGGTCCCGCGACAACCAATCGATAGAACAAAAAGGAATCCGCAAGACAAATGGGCAGGGACTGCGTCATTCCACCGGGCGGTGCTGGGGGGTGCACCTAGCTGCTAATAACATGCAATGACGCCTAGCACATCTCAAGTTTGCATTGAGAACTTTGTGATTGCGAGTCCCAACAAGTCTGAAGTACTGAACACACTCTCGATACATAAGAAGTTATTTTAAGTACGTACTTTACTGCTCAAGTAATTCGCTTTGATACGTTTTTCCAATCACTATTAGGATGGAAATATCTATGTGCCAAAACAATATATTCATCGGTCACATTAACATAACCGACTTGAGTGTGATGGAATTGATATTAAATTATCACAAGTTGCTAATTAATCGCCCAGTAGATTCAGTTTACCCCTAGTCTCTTTTCCGTCATGCCAGTAAAACTAGTCAGCATCCCTTAACCACTACACCGGCACTTTCACCCTTGAAAAGCTCAGCCTGAAAAAGTGGCAAGAGAGTGAAAACAGACAGTATCGAGTATCATCGCGGGAGCAAACAAAGCCGTGGGAGCCGGCAGCTGGTGCTCGAGAGACGCCGCAAAGGGTTACTACTGGCCCGGCCGGTGACTCGGAAAATAGAAAAGAACCCGGTACACACGTCAAATGGTTAACTTCACGTGGTTAGTGGGTTTCACAATACGTACTGTAAGGTATATTGATAGGGACAAACTGGTCAGGATGAGTCAGTCAGGGTTTGACATTTTACATGATATATTTTAGTTCACCTACGTAAACGTAAGTTCTGAATTAGACGGATTGTCTCACCTCAGAGTTGAACGACCGACTCTCGAGCTAATAATAAAGAGCAAACATATAATTACTACATTCTATCTATGGACAATCTAATAGTATTCAGCCCTAGATACTAGGCTAAGTATTTAAACCCTAAGATTTATGTATACTACTCCTAGAAATAACTTTAATAACACTTTGGTTTTTTAAATAAACTGTAAATCTTAGGCATAACACAACTAGCAGGATTGTTGGATACTTGGAGAATCGCACGTACTACTTTTGTATTTCTGAATAAATGTGTACGTCCAAATTCAATGCAGCAATTCCATAAATTTTAAATTAATATAAGTAAATATCGTCAAATCTTTCCTGTAACCACCATATATACCATCATAACTCCGGTATTGAGGCTAGTGGTGACCGAGATTCTATGTCTCCAGGAATCTGGCCATTCGAAGGGTAGGTATAAGGTAAGCATAGATGACCCTAATACGTTGTTGTGATGTTATCTCCTGATTGTTTACTAATTTGGTCACACTGCGCTGGTGACTGATCTCTTTATCAGCCGCTTATCAGTACAACTTACTAGGTACACTATCTTAGGATTTTGCATACAAATGCATCACGCTTGCAAGCCTCTTTCGGATGGTTAGAATAAATTGCCAATGAACTGAATTACTGCTTGCAGTGGCGAACGGTGAGGCTAGAGAAATAACATACATGCTTCGGTGAAGGCAAACGTTGTGAGGAAACCTACCTGCATAATATTTTTTCATAGTTAATAGTTTGTATCAGTGAATGGAGATAGTTTACTATTTCCCATATCTAATGAAGAGTGAGATTTTACTGATCAAAAGACCATTGTAGGTAGATCACTATAGATAGGTCACAACATCCTCTGATTACTCCATTAGAGCTTTCGTCGGGAAGCGTACGTTGTATTCAGGCACAGTACACAACTAAGATAGAGATCAGTGAATATAAGCATCGAAATCGCGTAGTTACTCATATAGTTTGAACTAGCAATGTCCGTACTGATTTCAGACGCTTTTAATGTCTCAGTGTTCTATAAATAACCGGCGAATTTCTGGTCAGCTCTTTCCTTTTGTAAACATCTTCGCTCATCGGAAGGTGTGGCGAGGAACCGATCATTTTTCGTTTATATTACTAGGTTAGATTGTATTACGGACATACTTAAATATCGTATGTACCACTTACATATAACCATTAATATTTAATTTAAACTAGTAACTATTTATTTTCTTAAAATATACACGTATAATTTAAGCATCCTAACTATTCGTGATAACTATTTTCCCTTGATATCAATTATTGACATTGAATGTTAAACTTTTCAAACATACTATGAAAACACCAAAAACAACAATCTAACTACAAATTGTGACATCTCTATGATTAAGGCTATGTCTTCATAGGGTAGTAATGGGAGGTGGCGGGTACTCACGTTGGTGTTTGTCGGCCAACTGGATGAGGGGGTTGGGCAGGTCCCGCCGCCGGTAGAAGCACATCACCTTGGCCTCCACGTTGCCCGAGGCGGTCTTGTTCAGCTCCTCTATGCGCCGGATCTGGTACGGAGACGTCGACGACGTCTCGAAGTAGACGCAGTCTGCCAACAAACGAACCATCATTATTACTTGTATTTGATGCGCCTATGAAATGAAGTTATCCCTTGGCATTGGTCATTTAGAGTATGATTTTCAGTGTGGTTAGTTGCGTAAAAGGTCGTTTTTGCTTAGCAATGGTTACTGAAGTCATTGTTAACCCCAAAAGGGATGATTATGCTTATATTACACGTACTGCAACATATGAACTTCTAGATAAGTATAGACTAATCCCTTTATGGACTGAAATAAATTCAATGTTAATACCACGTGGTCTTAGGCGCAATAGCAATAGTTTTTATTATAGTTGTTGCTTCATTCTTTCAACGGACCAGCAAAAACTATAGACAACGCCTGTATTATTGGTCAATAACTAGTAACACTTAACTTTACATTTACAATTCGCTTCACTGACGTTCATACACCTTCACATTCATTGTCGTCTATAATTTTTTATTTTAGCCCTTCTTTAGAAAGACGTAGGTATGTCGCGCTAGGAAGATGGACAAATAACCTAAATACGTAATCCCTGATTGAGAAACCTAATTGCATATTCTAATACACATAGTTTTCAGACAGCCAAAACAACATACCTCGTATAATAGACATACAAATTGCAGTACAACATAAGCTACAGATGTCTCAATAAAATAACAGTGAAAACTTTAAACTTCGTATTGAAGTTACATTCACAGGGTAAGTAGCAAGACGATGACGCCAAGGCTCCATCATTGAAGTGGAACGGACACTATCGCAGCGTCTCCTCGCTACTACCACGATAAGACCACCATATTGAATTATAAGGTGAACATAGTCGTGTGGTATGTGTTGAAAACCTTTGGTTGTTTTTGGGATATATTTTTAGAATAATACTAGCGTTCTAATAATTACAAATAGAACCTTCACAATCAAAATACGATAAACTTTATATTAGTTTCTAAAGGCTTGCAAAATTCAACAAACAATAGACCGAACTCCCTTTATTGGTTTTAAACTTGATGAATAATAGTACGAACGAAGAGATATACGTCATAATGTATTATGGTATAAGTACTCAATTCATTATGATAAGAATTAAACATTTATAAAAGGCTTCTTATAATGACGAAAACTTAACTATTTTTAAATGTTAAGTCAGAATCCTCCCAAGAAACAACACAATGCATTAAACCCTAGTTATACCATAACTTTTTTCATTTTTTATCTATTTATTCGATCATTAGATCATTACAAGTTAACCTAATGAAGTCAACAATATTATTATTGTTTGATGACGTACATGGCGCGTTCGTTTAAGATCCTGTACATCAATCGTGAGGTCCCGGGGTTCGATTCCAGTCTGTTCATAGATTAACATGCTGTATTCTACTTAGCAAGGGTCTAGTTCAATTGGTGATATTATTAACCCTCTGACAGTCAGCCAGTGTTGGCGGCTGGCATGAATGCCCACGTAGGTACGCGTCGGTCGCACACCACCGCGCCGATAATGGCCGTGCCATGGGTTACGCGCTCTGAGGACTTTAAAATGGCGTTACTTTACCGTTACTCGGACGACCGCCATGTCTCTGCCACCATTACACTGCCTAAGCTTGTAATAGGATTGTTTTAGGTGAAGCAATGTTGCTTAAATGAATGATTTTGTTGATTAAAGTAACTATTAATTAGGTAAAAATAGTTTAAATATAAAAATGATTTTCAATTATTTATTTAAAGGACACTTTACTTTGTATAGTTATGTAATTATAAAACAAAGTAATAATTTTTTTACTAGTAAGTAAGTATGTATGTGCAAAGATAGAAATTATTTTAATTTTTTTTAAAGACTTTTGTTCATGAAATGAAAAGTTATGTCTTATAATAACTACGGGAGGTTAATAATGTTGAGCTATCTGCTGACTTTATTTTAATTAGTTACTTTATATCGACAGAATGTTTTCAAAACTATTAATCCATACGGAATCGACATGACCATGAATTAGCTAGAGCGCAAAAAGAATGTTACTAGCTACCATTCATCCCTACCTATCACAGCATATTCTACACACTACTCAAAGGTACTAATTGATGTAGCATCACTGAGCCTATCTTACGATAACGAGGATGTAGTCAGAGGTACCTTCCTGACCTTGGCATTCCGCAGCTCCACCAGATAAGGAAGGACAAAAACCGACTCGAGCCAATTAGTGCGACTGACAGACAAAGGGAAATCATAACACGACCACTGCGTCACATATGTTATGTACATAATTTAAAAAGGGTATAAGAGGGTAACAACAATTGGGTATAGTTGTTCTTTGGGTGATGAACTTGTATCCCTTTACTATTATTTTCTCATACCAACTACTTCTCTTTCTTTCTTTCTTTTCTTTCTTTCTCTGAATAAGATCGACGGGTAAGACTCAACAGATTTCACTAACACGTAAAATAGGTGATTATAAAACTATTTCATAATAACCGTTACAGAGAATGGGACTAAAAGTGGATGAAGACGCCATTATAAAACCGACATTTAATGTAAAGATGTCCGATGACTTATGTGCTGCCCAAATGTGAGGGATAAGAACACGTGATGGTGTGTGTAGATTTATAAGTTGTGTACTGATAATTGGATTCGTGAAAGAGAACGAAAAAGCTAAGCATTGTCATCGAGTTTAATGGGAGTCGCGGTTCCAATCCGATCCCACCGAAATGGGGAAAAAGTTCTCGATTCTGCTAAAAAGCGTAATCTCAACCTTTGCTAAACTGAATAGAAAACACTGGTTACTTTTAGACTATTGATACATGATAATAGTAAGAGTAAACATCTATAACTGTATTGATTATCAGTTTAGGAATAAGTGTCTAAAAACGTAGCGTATTATCACTATTACATGTGGTTATTTTAATTTTATCTTTCCGAAGAAATCGTGTATCAAACTTTTCAATATTTAGGTTTGAATAAGAATGCCAAGTTAAAATAGATATAACACAAAAATGACAATTAATGCGCTTTACCCAAATTATATAAAAATGAGAGAACTAATAAGAACCTAAGAACATTAACACTTGCCTTTAATTTTATCAGTTTGTCATTGATAGAGACCTAATAGTCCCAGATTTCATTCTCGGCCTTACTATTGTTGAATGTTATTCATGATTCTATAAAACGCATCACCTTGGTGTATTAAATACAAACACATTACACAAACAAGGAACCAATAGAACTCATCCCGGTGCCTTTCCCTGTGAATCAACCCCTCAACGAAATGCTTCCCAATCCAATCGTAAAATCTGGAGTGCACCCAGACGACCGGAGTGATACCAGCACACACACAACACTCGACACACACACACACACATACATATACGGACGTTATTTGCACAGGATCATCTCTCTTGGCGCTAACAACGTTTTACGTTCTAGCCAGGCTCCATCACTCGACTGTACCTATTCGCAGACCAATAGGTATCTAGGTACTATCATTGTGTTATAGCCATCAAAATTATGTTACCTTTGTCTGTACTGGGAAAGCGTAGTGTGAGGAATGGAGAGGTAAAAGGGATTTGTTAGGTTAGATTTACCTATCCCGATAGGATGTTCATACAAGATATGTGTATGTGTGTAATATACCAAGTATGTGAGTTCGGGATTAATCCGGCACATTATTCCAAACTTAGCATTACTTTTGAATTTTATTTAGAATTCGATTATCCGTTACATGATCGACATTCGATGCTTCCATATTATAATATAGTTGAGTTACCAAATATTGTATTCAATTTGGTTTCATCTTAAAATTACTAACATAGGAAACTATAGCTCTACCACAAGACCACTAGGATTAAAGAGGGATTGAGCCATAGACACATTGACGGTTCCCTTCCGTATTCATCCCCATCTAGCTACAATCCTAATCCTACGAAGAACATCTAAATCTGTTATTGAATCTGTTTTGTCATAACATTGGCGTCGTCAATTTTATACATTCAAAGGCCCGAAGATCCCCTCGGTTATTTTGACTTCATGTAGGGTGTATTAGTTTTGCAATAACTATTAGGTATAGTTCGCTAGCGCATCACCTTATAGGAATATCTACAAACCATAAATTACCGGTCTAGGATATTTTACACTATTACAAGTAACTATCGATAATAATCTTTAGCTGTATGTATCAGTAACACAAGTGTTAAGGAGTTTAACCGTTACATATTGTTTGTTAACACATCAATGGACTGGAGACAATACACGTGAAATTCCACAGACACTGGCCTTCTTTTAACGTATATTGCGACTTATTTGCCACATGGTTAAATAATTGACACAGGGTGCAATGACTAGGATTCAAAAGAGCATGCTTCGAGTGTTGGACTTGTCATACGGATGGATGATAGACTAATTGTAAGGGCGCTTCGATATGAACTAACTCTGTAGCATATTGAAGAAGGGCCATATTATAAGTACCTGAGTTTGTATGTTATGCGAAGATGAGTTTCGTGAAAATGAGTACTAGTACTTTATATGTAAATACACTTACAATACAATCAATAGTGATTTAGTTATAATTTGGTCCTGACCATAGTTGTATTTAGACATACGATAAATCGATTAAAACTGTTTTGTTGACAGAACCTGTATTAGTATCATTGTTACGCATTGGAATGACAAACAAGCAGGGTGATACTCAGCTAAGTATATTAAGTACATCTCAAAGGTGCCTGGACGTGTCGCACGAGCGGTAATATTCCATTGGCCGCTACGTATTAAGCCAATACATCAGTTGATTACGTTACGCCACTCTACATTTCTTTGAGAGTATTTTTGGAGCGTGTCAATAACCAAGTACCTACCGATCGCGAAAGCGGTCACAGCGCCTCATGGAGTTCACGGAGCACAATTAATGCTTCAAGCCATACTATCAGGTCAGACCTGTTCATAGGAAATTAGCCAAAGGTTTTATTCTTAAAGGTAGGGGTTGAAAATATGTGTGCGAATCTCGTTAACTATTCATACTACTTGGACCTATAAAAGCGATATTATGTTCAATTATGTAAAAGGATCTACATATTGTAAATATATTATAGCGACGATAATACTGTTATAAGTATTTCAATTAAGGGTTTGCAATAACACATTAATGAACCCTATATATTAGGATTTTATGCTGACCAACATACATGTCTCACTACTTTGATTGTACAAATAATTACTGTATGGTTTAAATAATTCTGCATGTGTTAGAACTATATCTGCGTATATCAGGAAGCTTTTAGCCTAATTCACATTAAGGGCTGAGACTTCTAAAGGGTCAATAAACGATTGTTTGTTCCCACGCGATGACGCTAAAGCGGATTTCTTAGTATAACAAAAAAGGGGATATTTTTACGTTGATTTTTGGAACTCCTCACACAAATAAGTTCAAAGGGTATTCGTCCATGATGATTTTTCTTTTCCCAGAAAGCGAAACTATTTTCGTGCATTCCGCACTATAGCAAATGACATCAATTTGTAACTGGTAAGTCAGGCTTTCTTTCACTCACCCGCCAGCAATTGAGTAACGCCAAATGAATTCATTTTGCTATCACGCCAAATTCACCTAATCGCTACGTTCCATTTACGATTGAACATAAACTTTTTGTTCAGTAGATAATAACGATATGTATTAACATAAAGGTCACTTCTATGATCAATAGGGATGGACAAAACCTTAGGATACAAAAAAGACTAGTTACTACTTTTAAGAACGATTGCACGAATAAAAACTTTCGAAACGAACACACCACTTAAGTTTTATACAAGTTTTAGCTTTCAATACCAGGAATGTTTGTAGTTACTGCTACTCAGGGCATCTAGAGCAATCATTATGTTTATATGAGTAGGTAACAACTTCCTGAGAGATAAAATTGACAACACCTACAATTCTGAACACATTCTGATATAGGTTTAACTTATGAAATCCGTAGAATATAGATCCATATAAACTATAGAGGTACATACCCAGACAAAAATGTAAGGGCATTTTGTTAAATAGTGAAAATTCAACATTGAGAGCTGCAATTTTTTGTGAACTCATTGAGACATATTTTTCAAATTAAATACTTTGAGACAAACAAATCATACAACACAATCATAATGCAACATTTAGTCCCGAAAAGCTATATGGGATAACATAATTTGTGATTAACATAAATAAGTTTACTGTCATTACATTTGTATATTTGAATGCAAAAAAAGTTCTGTTTGTAATCTAATGCTAATAAAGGTAGTAAAAGGTAGTTAGGTAAGGCTAGTTTTAAAAATAATTTATTGTTTAGTGACTTGATTTATCACTAACAAACTATTTGAGGACAAGAACAGACCCTGTTTACCTAATCTTCAAACATCTTATCTGCACTACATAAGAGATAACAAGATAATGATAGGTAAACATTGACTCTTATGAGAGATCAAGGATTCTAATTTCCTTAATATTTTCAGAGGTTCAAATAATAATCAAACTATAATAATAATCATACAAATATTAATCACATCGTAAGCCAAACTATCCCAATGTGTAAGCAATAATGCCTACTCATTAGTTGGTGGAAATAAAAAAAAAAAGTCTTCGAGGAAATTTCTGGATATTAGTTACTTAAGGGTTTTGTACATTAATATGTACATACATACACAACACATCTGAGTCCCTGTAGACGGGTAGGCAGAGATCACAGATTCCCATTTGTCCCAATCCTGACAGACCACTTTCCTTCTTCTCATACACACTCGGCAATTATAGGTAACTACTCCTAACGTCACTCGTCACGTGTCTATCTGACTGCCATATGTCTTAATATCTTATTTATATAACTTAAAGCAAGAAAAATATTTTTAAACACCTTCATAACAGTATTGATTATTACGTTTCTATTAAATAGCATCATATTTTGGCATGTAATATAAAACATACTTAAAATGGTTGCGGCATTCCCAATTTGATGTAAATATGTTTAAGAGTACAAAGAACAAAACACTTGAGTGGGGTCATCGACCCGCAGTCACTTACATAAGCAACTAGTAGAAACATAGTACTCATAATGATTGGAACATTCAAGTTTTAAGCCTACTAGTTGGCACTTTCCTGTCATGGACTCGAACCGTAATATTTTGCTTAATAACCACTGTTATAAACAAGGATCATATTGTCACAATAGTAGAACACTGATGGTTTTGGTTTTTTTAATTATTTTTTATTGTATAAATTAGTTTAATTAATATATTATGATGATTATTCAGTGTAAAAGTATTATTGCATTATTTAAGCTATTTTATTTTATTATATGGAATGGAGATATGTTCAAATTACTGATTGCAAAACTTGACAGGGCATTGAAGTTTTTCAATACCAATAAATTAAAATGAAGATCTGTCTCTGTTCTACAATGTGTGACAATACGTTTATAATGGATAAATCCTTTTGATACATCACATCTTCACAAATAAATAATGTAGTTTCGATGGCTATTGAATATTGGTGACAAAAAGCTAGCTTCTGATAATTGATATTACTTTTACATTCAGATAAGACATCTTGCCAGGAAGATTAGGCATCTAGGTATAGCAAAGCAGCGTGGTAGTGCCTAAGCAATAATACACTAATAAAACAGCAATATTACGTTAGCATAAATTATCATTTTATAACATGACCTAAGCAAAAACAGACAAAATATTATACTGATAAGTTTATCAGGTTATTAAGTGAAGATTTAGACTATTGTTATTTTCTGACACTCAGATTTACCAACAGTATGAGGATCAAAATATAACAGCTTAGTCACAGAAAAGTAAAGAACATTATTGAAAAAATAGAAAAGAGATATCATGGTAAAAAGGTAAAGGCTATATCTCAAAGTTCTGATTAGTTATAAACATATTTCATTCATCAAATCATTTGTATGGAACTCAAGTTTTGGAGTTAACTACAACTTAGAGTTTCATACAAATGATTTGACATGTGCGAAATAAACAAATCAATGAAATATACAACAAATGAAGTTTGAAATTTTCAAAATTATACAATAGAGTTATAGAAAAATCTAAAAAATGTGTGTAATGTTTTTGTAGATACTTCACTGTATTGTATAATTTTGAAAATCATCTCAATATAACCCAAAATTAAGAATCTTCAATATTTTATTTATGGTTTTTAATTCATATATGCTAAATACTACTGGAGTCACACATAGAACTAGTGCTGTGTATTTATGTGTAATAATCATGACTGATAATAAAGTAGTAAAATTAATCAATAAAATGTTCTAGTGACTCATCAATACCTATAAAAGTGAGATTCCAAATTCCCTTAGCTGACTGGCAAATAATCCAAAATAAACATCAATACCACTAAAATTGTTTAAAAAAATCAAGTAAATTGATTACAATGAAGAAAATATTGTTTGTAATTATAACGAAATGATCCTTCAATGAAAGCCTAGTATATAGTTGAGACATAATGTCAAGGTCATAACAATCCAATATGTGATTTTAAGGGTTCATCGTAACTTTATATTCAACTCATAACTAATAACTCTACATAATATATGCAGATGTGTAATGTAGTTATAGGTTTCTATAGTAAGCTTGATTGTGTGGAACAAATCTATGAACCAACCTATAATTATTAGCCAAAACTATTTTTGTTCATAAAACATTACCCTACATTTAATTTTAGCAATCAAATTAAAACATTCAAAAGTGAAATAATAACGACGGATAATTAGGTAGTGTAGGGCGGGTGACATTGGAGCAAGAGCACGCGACGGGCCACCTGCCCTTCGTGCGGTTGCATTCGCCAAACACAATCCAAGATAGGAAACCCACAATATTCCCCCGTAAACATCGAAGACATTGACAACATTAAACCTAACCTAAAATTTCATATAAACAAGAGCTAAAAAGCGCGCACCTCAAGGCATCACATACAAAGGTTCGCGTACCGCACGCGAGACGACCAATGATACCTAGATGCAAATGATTACGTCCTAGTTGACAAAATTTGGTAAAATAAAAAACACTTTTCCAGTAAACAGACGATTTCGTACTTTCAATTCAGCTATTGAACGTAAAAACCCCGAAACAGGGATTATACGATGAGAGAAATTAATATGGGACTAATTAATAAGGGCGATTAATGAGGATAGGACAATCAAAGCAAAGCACCGCTAGTCGGCAGGCGGTGAACCGGCGAAGCTACAACAAAAATAACCAATTATCAGTACTTACCGCCGACTCTGTACATATTCGCAGCCATTTTTATACACTATCACAATTCATTAACACTTAAATAATCTACATCTGACACAATTATTAACTATAACACTATGTAATTGAGCTTTTACAATGTTTTTCATCACGTTAACTCCGGACGCCTTTCGCTGATCGCCATTTTCTTTCACACTACTAATTTGGCCAGTGCGCAATCGCGCCTATAAAAGTACACTTTCTGCACACTAAATACATCGAGAGCATGATAACATTTAAGCACTAAAATTATTTAAACACATGTACAAAGTATTTATTTACAATCCATTAAAATATTTCACAAATCATGCCCTACTGAAATAATTTTACGATCCTTTCGTTCGGTGTACCGAAATATTTCATTCAAGACCGTTCCGGTCCTCAACAGCAAACGTCAGGTAAAACATAGCAACAACAAAATGAAAAATATTTTTCACCATTCAAATTCATATGTTTATACGATAATTAGTATTTATTCTGTAATATTTTTGGTTTGTTAGCCAAACTTGATTGAGTTTTTAAAGTTTAGTAATTAATAACATTAATTATCATAAGAACATTTAATGAAAAGGAACGTTAATCATAGAGCATGACGCGTTGTGCTCTATGGGAAGCTTTTATTTTATTTTTCCATAGAGCTTAAAAACAGCGATAGCAATATGTATAATTTTGTTTTTATTATTCATTTAATGGCTTAATATAATGCATTTATTTTGTAATAGATACGTTTAAATGGATTTAAAATAAAATTGCTACGACAATCCGTTTGAATAGTTCAATGACTGCGTTTCAATAATGACGTGGCCTTTTGACAGCTGTTTATATTGTCTATAAATTTTGACAACTAATCACCTTGCCAAGTCAGCCAGCTCGACTAATTTTCTGTTTAATTGCAATTATTAGCGAATGTAACTATTATATGAGTGCGAAACTCAATTAAATAACATCAATGATAGGTATTATTTTTAACTAGTTCGGCAAAAGTGACTCGTGGTACGTAGTTTATTGTAAAAAAAACACGTAAATTGAAACAAGACCTATACCAACTTTATGTCTTATGTTTATTGTATTTTGTGTGTTTTAGCTGGTTGTGATGGCCACGTATGAGGAATTTATCCAACAAAACGAGGATCGGGATGGAGTCCGGCTCACTTGGAACGTTTGGCCCTCGAGCCGGATCGAGGCTACGAGATTAGTGGTTCCTTTAGCCTGTTTGTACCAGCCCTTGAAGGAGCGACCGGATCTGCCTCCTATCCAATATGAGCCGGTCCTCTGCACCAGGAATACCTGCCGGGCCATACTCAATCCAATGTGCCAGGTTGACTACAGAGCAAAACTATGGGTGTGCAATTTCTGTCTTCAGAGGAATCCTGTAAGTATATTCTTGTGTTTACTATTTTATGGTTTAATTCTTCTCTATTTAGTTTTGTTTAATAAGTGGCTATTACCATTATAAGTCTGACATGGTATAGAGATCTGAATTTGGAGAGCCATCATTGTATATTTTAATGTGCTTAAAATCCAATAGGAATGTCACATCATTTAATTTATTGTTTACATTGTGAACTTTCTTTGTAAGTAAATACAGACTCATGAACAATGCTTATATATTTTCTGTTAAAATAATTCACTTGTAGTAAGAGTTATTATTTGAACATAGCTTCAGATACTTCATAAATTGTTTGTGATTTCATAGCAAAATATTTTAGATATTATTGATGCATACATAAATATCACATCTCTCTTTATATATTGTATGTAGGCATACATTAGTAGTAAAGCTTATAATTATAAGCATGTTTTTAATTGAATAATATAGTTGCATTAACCTAAAATCCTTATTTCAGTTCCCACCGCAATATGCAGCCATATCAGAGCAGCAAAGACCAGCGGAACTGATCCCTAACTTCTCCACAATAGAATACACAATCACACGAGCTCAGACGTTGCCCCCAATATTCCTTCTTGTGGTAGACACATGCCTAGATGAGGATGAGTTGGGAGCACTTAAAGACTCACTCCAAACTGCATTGAGTTTGATGCCGCAGAATGCATTGGTTGGTCTAATTACCTTTGGACGAATGGTGCAGATACATGAACTAAGTAAGTAAACAACTTTATTAAACTATTATATAGCTATATAGAATATACTCTATCAGTATGTTAAATGTATAAGTAATTTTGTTATTATAGTAGCTTCATGACTGCTTACCCTCTGTTAACTTAAAGACTTGAGTGGACACTGTTGTGTCTATGGGCAAACACTTGATGTAATAAATAAAGAATCCATCACAGTTATTTGATAAACTGGTAGCCCGTAATCCATTGAAAACTTTATATCCATATTTCCTTAGAAAAATTCAATTACATGTCACAAATATTGACGACTATTAAGTAATTCTCTTCAAGTCTTAGGGTACCAATTAATAAATCTTCCTTATTTTCCAGACACAGAAGGTATATCCAAATGCTACGTGTTCAGAGGAACAAAGGACTTAACAGCCAAACAAATTCAGGAACAACTAGCAATAGGTCGCGTAACAGGACAGGCACCACAGCAGCGAGGCCCAGGGGCGCCTCCCCAACTACCCCCAGCACACAGGTTCCTGCAACCAGTCAAACAGTGTGACATGGCTCTCACCGACCTACTGGGAGAACTAGGTAGAGACCCCTGGCCTTTAGGCATGGGCAAACGCGCCTTAAGAAGCACAGGGGTCGCCCTATCCTTAGCAGTTGGCCTACTAGAGGTCACATACCCGAACACTGGCGGAAGAATCATGCTGTTCCTCGGTGGACCTTGCTCCCAAGGGCCAGGTCAGGTGGTGAATGATGAACTGAAGCAGCCAATCCGGTCTCACCATGACATTCACAAGGATAACGCCAAGTATATGAAGAAGGCGATTAAGCACTATGAGGGGCTGGCGTTGAGAGCGGCCACTAATGGTCATGCGATAGATATATACTCGTGTGCCTTGGATCAAACTGGCTTGATGGAGATGAAGCAGTGCTGTAATTCTACTGGGTAAGTAATTTTATTTGGACAATTTAGAGCAGTTTAAACAATATAAATGAAGGACATAAGGCTATGTGCTACTAATGCTAGTGACTCTAGTGTATTAGTCTTAATTTGTCTAGCTGCCTTTCTTCTTTGCATGTTATAAGTGGCTACTAAGAGTTATATTGGTAATAATAGGATTAAATGTATGATTTTATATAACTATGCAGTATATTTTAATTAAATTATCATCAATACGGTTTCAATACGGATAACTAAAATCAATTTTCCACTTACTCTACTATATCAGTGATAGGCACGCAAAAGTGTTGTGCTTGTTGATGTAAGTCTATTGTCCATTTTAATCTATATGTATATAATCTCATCTATAGTAACCTGTAAAGATAATAAAAAAAGATAAAGACACACGCGTTCTCGACCATTAACCCTTGCGGGGTAGTCAGAGGTTCAGGTTTCCATCTCTTCAATTGTGAAGTATTGTACTCAATGTGACAGGTGGTAAGCCATGTCGTCATTTACAAGCACTAACTATTACCTGTTCGGGGAACATGTAGGTTTCCTCAGGATGTTTTCCCTCACCGTAGTATTTAGCGATATTAATTTCAAAAAAGCTTCTTAAGTCTTTTATGTGACAAGTACTGTAAATGAAACTGAGCAACACTGTTGGTTGTTTTTAGCGGCCACATGGTGATGGGCGACTCGTTCATCTCGTCGCTGTTCAAGCAGACGTTCCAGCGCGTCTTCGCCAAGGACCAGAAGAGCGACTACAAGATGGCCTTCAACGGGACCCTCGAGGTCAAGTGCTCAAGAGAACTCAAGAGTGAGTGCCATACTATGGATATTATTTCGATGATTCCCTTTACTGAAATGCAATTAAAATTATAAATAAAGGATCATAAAATCACTTATTGAAACATATTTTATCAGAAAATATGTCATTAACATAACTAATTCTTAAAATAAATCAAATTAGATTAACTACTGGCACTTCGCAAAAAAAATCTCTGCAGAGAAGAAATATTAAAATTGTTAATACTAGAGATTATGATAGAAATAGACGAGCTAGTTCGGAATGAGTTAACTTGTATCGTGTCAATGCAGTTAAATGAGCCTTGATATATATGTTTTTAGTATCGGGTGCGTTGTCTCTATTCAACTTTTATGCTATTCTTGTATTGACTTTTAAACTATGTATCAAATATTTTAATGACTTAGTCAAATGAAATATTTGCTGAACTGTGAAACATATATGTAACACCTACTTATGTATAATTATGACCTGCTTTTCAATGGCCTAGCAACTCAACACTAATGTGCAATGTAAACATCACAAATCCAATATTCATGCTGAAAAGTGACCTAGGAGATATTATCGTCTCCAAGTTCTTCTTCGAGTATGTGAATGTATAAGTCTCTAATGATATTTGGTTTGATTGCAGTCTCGGGGGCGATCGGGTCGTGCGTGTCGCTGAACGCGAAGGGCGCGTCGGTGGCGGAGCAGGAGGTGGGCATGGGCGGCACCAGCCAGTGGAAGATGTGCACCTTCACGCCCAACTCCACGCTCTGCGTCTTCTTCGAGGTAAACGCAATGAAAGCGCTTATTTACAACCACCAAAACATACACAATACAGACTAGTAAACATACACACAAGGTAACTACTACTAGGTCACTACTGACAGATAACTACGTCGAAGCCTGTATTATTGACTGATTAAGGTCAGTCTGTTTCAAAAACTATGTGCTTCAATGTCATATCACTTTGGCTCCAAGGGACCTATGAATAATCATTATGTAACTAAGCTATTTTGTGTTGGTTATAATTTAATTGAAATTATCTTAAACGTAAGTTGGTATCCTGGTATGAGCGCTCGTTACCATAATGTGGAAGTACCTATTTTAATATACATTTAACATTCTCTTTAAGACTCGTTACATTGTGCAAACAGTAATGGAAAATCAAATATGATCTCAGAACATAACCAATTACACACAATGGTCTATTACTATTATATCATTAATATAAACCATTAAATACAATGATATGGTGTGTCAGGTGGCGAACGCGTCAGGCGCGGGCGCTGCGGCGGGCGGCCGCGGCTGCATCCAGTTCATCACGCAGTACCAGCACTCCAGCGGACAGCGGCGCGTACGGGTCACCACTCTGGCGCGCAAGTGAGTCTAACTGTGTATTTACTCTGTGTACTAAATCTTGACTGAATGAATTAGTGAGTAGATGGATCGCTTGGGTATATAAGCACAATTTTACAAGAGCTGCTATTCGTTTTTTTTTAATACATATTTATTTTTCTGGTTCGCTGGTTGCGTCCTATCTAGCTTTACAATTCGCCAGAAGGCGTGTGTGAATCATAAAATTGGAGATAATCATTTTATGGTGGGTGTGCGTAGTTTAAAGATTAAATGTAAGTGAGGCAGTAGCGATTAGTCATCAGTATGACGTAGAAGTTTTGTATTGATATTGCCTTTATACTTGACATCTCGTATAAAACGTATATGAGACTAGGGTTAAATGGAATCTATTGGGCAATAGGCTAGCAACCTGTCACCAATGTTCCGTACCACAATAAAAAAAGGGACTGAGTTTAGGTTTTACGTTGTGATGTCATATCACAACTTAAACCTTAACACACTCCCTTTTTATTGTGGTGGGATAGTCAGAGGTTTGTGTGCTTAGCTTCGAAATTTCAAAGGCATGTTAGGTATGAGACACTCGCGTTTCACTTGATAAACAGCACCCAGCGTGATCCTCATCACAACATGTGTACTATACTCTTCGACGTGCTTAGCTGGGCGGACGTGGCCGTGAACATGCAGCACATCGCGGCGGGCTTCGACCAGGAGGCGGCGGCGGTGGTGATGGCGCGCCTGGTGGTGTACCGCGCCGAGCAGGAGGAGGGGCCCGACGTGCTGCGCTGGCTCGACCGGATGCTCATCCGCCTCTGCCAGAAGTTCGGCGAGTACGGGAAAGATGACCCTTCGAGCTTCCGCCTCTCGGAGAACTTCAGCCTCTACCCGCAGTTCATGTTCCATCTCAGGAGGTCCCAGTTCCTGCAGGTGTTTAACAACTCGCCAGATGAGACTACGTTCTATAGGTGAGTGAATGTTGGCTTCAAATTTACAATCGAAGCATGTCCTTTTCAATTTAAGTCAGTCGCAACTTTACCTTATTACACAATGTATAAATTGTTACCCTTATCATGATTTTCAACGTCCGCAATGATTGTAGTGTTAGATTTCTCCCATTGCTTCTATTACACATACGTTGGTAAAAAATGTTCAGTCAGGTGTATTTTGTAATTAAAATCAAATTATTATAAGAAAATTTTATGAGTAATCAAAGTCGCTCTTTTGACTCTTAAAGTATGTAAACATATAACATACACTTCACGACTTGTGTATTCACACTCCCATTTTTATTACGGCGGGGTATTCAGAGGCTTGAATGTCCATCTCCGAAATTTCAAAGGCATTTTAGGTATGGGTCATTCGAAGCCCGCGTATCATTCGATAGACAGCACCCAACGTGATAGGTAGTGAACCGTATCGCCGTATATAGGCACTGACTATTACCTATCCTGAGGGATAGGCAGGTTTCCTCACGATGTTTTTCCTTTAGCGACTGTAAATTATGTACATAAATGAAATACACATATCTAAGTTTCATTCATTGGTACATGCCAGAGTCGGGATTCGAACCTAGGACCTTTCTCATACGAAGTCCGAGGTCTTACCCACTGGGCTACAGCCGCTATTTAAAGTATGTCTAACAAGGAAACTGGTTATCATTCTATTAACACCACACTCTTGCACGGAACAATTACAAATAAAACAAATATAGATATTCGTCCTAAGTATAAAGCACATAGTGTTAACTCATATTCTGTCTGTATGGGCAGGCACATGCTGATGCGCGAGGACCTGACGCAGTCGCTGATCATGGTGCAGCCCATCCTGTACGCGTACTCGTTCGCCGGCCCCCCGGAGCCCGTGCTGCTGGACACGGCCTCCATCCAGCCAGACCGCATCCTGCTCATGGACACCTTCTTCCAGATCCTCATCTACCACGGCGAGGTAACGCCCCCAACTGCCTCCCTTTCTATATGGTGCATAGCGTTGAATACTACGCTGCTACTACGTGTTCGTTTTAGGGTTTAAAGCGTATTGATGTATGGCGAGCGTGTTGTGATGACAGTAGTATTGTTAACTAGCGTATAGCAAAATAAGATGTCGCCTCCTATACATCTCGGACAAGGTAAACTACATCCCTTAGTTAGTATTTACGCCCAAGCGCAACATTATTTAACTTCATAGCTAAAAATCTTGCATGTGCCTTACGATGGCCTTTTCCACATTGGAAAAGTAAGAAAGCACCGTTTATTTCTCGATATATATTGAAAAAATAAAACCCTCTTTAACTCTTTCCAAAGTTCTATACGAGATTATAAATCTACACCAACCATACCTATATCAAGTTTTCAATGTTACATAATTATATTCTACTCTTTATATTCCGCTTGTCTGCTTAGACTATATCCCAGTTACCTTTATATTCCGTTGTATTGTAGACGATAGCCCAGTGGCGAGCGCTGCGCTACCACGAGATGCCGGAGTACGAGGGCTTCGCGCAGCTGCTGCGGGCGCCCGTGGACGACGCGCAGGAGATCCTGCAGACCAGGTTCCCCGTGCCACGGTACATCGACACCGAGCACGGCGGCTCTCAGGTGAGATAGCACACTTTGTGCACAAACTAGAATCTCTATAACGTTAAAAACACGGACTTTTTCTCTAATATTGTGTCTTAGTTTTATGGCGTTCTTTACTTAATATTATCATAATATTTATATTTCACATGGGTTTGAGATGACCGACTTTCTTATGATAACCGTATAAAATGGGGAAAACTTTTGTAAATAATATAATACTCATACAATGCTAGGAACACCCTGAAATGGTTAACGCTCGTGAAGCGTATATGTATTATGCAACATGCTAAGCCATTGCTCATTGCTGCATGTACTAATAATAGTCTTTTCCCGTTCCCATTTTCAGGCCCGTTTCCTGTTGTCCAAAGTGAATCCTTCGCAGACCCACAACAACATGTACGCGTACGGCGGGGTGAGTTATATGCCTTTCGTCTCTCTTGCTGTTACTGTAAGATTTTGAGTAGCTTTACATAAATATTGGTAGCGATTTATTTGTTTGTGAGTTAGAGCATGTCAGCATGCTATATTTTTGTTTTTCATATCATGGTGATTTGTACTGTTGCCATGGTAATAAAGATGATTTTTTTTTAGTTATTTAAGAAATGTTATAATAAATGTGTGCTGTTTTATCGCGCATATTTACTTGTTACAAGATGTAAAGCAAAGAATCTAATTAGCTGACTAATAGATAACAGCATAGTGAGAAGCATGAACGCATTTTTAATTAGTCAAGAGTCACTAGCTTAAATAAGCATTGTCAAAATACTTTCATAGTACTTATGCAAAGAGTACCATAAAGCTACTATAAATGCTATGAAATTACTTAAAATTCGTTCTTCAATCGTATTTTAAAAAGAGCAAATCATCAAATGACGATCTAAAGAGTGTGTTTATAGCGCAACAAACTTTTCTCACTCAATCAGATCAGAAACTAGTATAGACATTTTCACTTTATTCCTAGCAAGATCTCCCTAAAGGGGTAGTCAAATGTTCTCTATCTCCACAACTACGGCGAAGGATACGTAATTCATGACCATGTTCAAGCCTATTTCAAACAATGAGCTAGCATCCTTACGATGTTCTCCCTCATCGTAGTAATTTCGCCAATGTACGTTTATTTTAACAAAAATTGCGTGAAAATTTACATGTATAAGTTTTTACCTATATATATTTGATAGTGGAAGTTTTTACACTGCCATGATTTGAGAAAGGTTTGTAGCCCTATATTGTAGTGCATGGTTTGTACTCGATCTGACTGAAGTTTTTCTTTTCCATCGTTGTGTCGGCGATCGCAGGGGATGCCCATTCCGAATGCGGTTTGTTGACCTTTCATTTTATCTGGTGCTGGGTTCTGGGAGCCAAATGCATCATTTGATTTCTAATAAGCAGAAAATAAGGTTTAAATTACATTACATACTATATATTTTATCTGTCTAGTCGTCAATTCTTTTTGTGGTAAACATTGGAAACTACATCTCGGTCACGTTATAACTACCAAGGTTTATACCAGATAAGTGATTGATATTTAAGAGTATAACTAAACAATTTCAACGTATATTTGTGTTCTTATTAGAAATCAAAATGATGAATTTGGCTTCTCTGGGTAAAGGTTAACAGTTTGGTTTTATTTTGTTTTTTACGGTTTTGGCGTCTCTAATGATTCGGGAAGAAATGTAGATTGTTTTACCTTTAAGTTATATAGGTAGAAAAGACCTACCACTATAAGAATAAGAAGAATTTTGTGGCTGTAAATAATTGTTTTATTATTATTAATATTTCTTTTGGAATTAGTATTTTATCATGAGGTTTTATAATATAAAATAATCACTTACTTTTCTACTTTTGTTTGTTAAAGTATGATTTGTTGTAATGTTATGTATTTATTCAACTAGACGGGATATGCAATGTTTGAGATATTAGGGATTTGCTACTGCCACATTCTACTATTTATCTAATGCAACGTGGTGACAAGTTTTAATATACCCTAAGAGGGAATACAGTTATGCTTATCATATTATGTACTACATGTATATATGAATAAAAATTAACAAGTAATATTGTCTCCATAATATAATAATAACAATATAAAATTGTTGGTTTTACAGTATTGAAATTTACAAAAAAATATACAATATGGAATATACTTTTTGGGTGTATGTATAATTTGCTTGGTCTAGATGGTTTCTTAATATGCAAGATGTTATGTTTATTTTTCTATTTTTAATGAAATTATGAAACATAATTTATATATTTCTTATGCTAAACAAAGAATATAAAAAGATTTCTTATTTTTTTATTAACGGGTTAGTCTTGTACATATATCTTTATTCTTTTTAATGATTGTTGTTTTCTCTAGGACGGTGGCGCCCCCGTGTTGACAGACGACGTGTCTCTACAAGTCTTCATGGAGCATCTGAAGAAGCTGGCAGTCTCCTCCACGGCTTAAGTGGAGAGGCAGTTAACTAGGGGCGTAAGGACGTGTATTTTGAGGTACCGTTGTAGGTAAAAGGGAATATGTGTTATAAGTAATGTATACGATGTGAGGTGTCGAATATAATATTTATCGCATTTTTAAGACACATTTCGGGTAACTTATTAAGATAGAATAACTCACATACTTGCATCAGTATATGTACGGTTATATTTGATTTAATACGGGTTGTTAATATTGATGACAGGTTGATACGCCCATAGTCCAATAGCTTACTGTACCCTTAGTCGCTTCCTACGACATGTGGGAAGAAAATAATACTTTCCTATACTTTATTCCTAGGGATATCTGTACATTGCATACGCATTTACGAGACGGCGATACCACAAAATACACGTTTGGTTAAGTCTTGAATGCTATAGTGTAAATGTGTTGAAATTCTGTTTTGTTTTATATAAATATCATTTTTTATTCCAGTATTGAGTGTAATATGACTGTAAATGTCTCGAAGTGTTGAATAAAATACCTACTTGTAATCTTGAAAATATATATAGAACATTAAAACCTTCCAAAGGATAGTTGTTCCAAAACTTGTACACTAGATGTCGCTGTATGTTTTTACGACTACCCTCGACTAATTTTTCACTTAACATTGTTAGATATCAATCGGGTACTCAGTATGTACCCATGTGCCTATCAAGGCAATCATAGTCTAATGCGTGCAGTAATAGTCAATAATTTTCATAAGTAGGTATCTGTATGCACTCTTGGCACTGAATCCGCTATTGTATAAAGGAGAAGCGTGCCGCGTTGGCATCCTTGTATTATATGGAACATTGTTAGACATGTAACTAATTGCTGGAAGGATTCAAAATAGTTTATCATAGTATAATGTTAATATAATAAATATTATTATTATTGTATCTGTTGTTTTATTACTATAGAACTTGACATTCACCATAAGATATTTTTACTACATATTATTTAGACAAAAAAGACAAACGCGGTCACGACCATTAACCCTTGTGGGGTAGTCAGAGGTTCACTGTCCATATCTACAATTGCGAAGGTAGTAATTATATGGCCATCTCGAACTAACGTGTTTGCCAGATAATCAGTACTCAATGTGACAGGTGGTAAGTCATGTCGCCATTTACAAGTACCATTACCTGTTCTGGGAGCAGGTAGGTTTCCTCACGATGTTTTCCCTAACCCTAGTATTCGACGCATTTCGTAATTGTATTTCTATTACGTAATTGCATATTGATTATTCAAATAATTTAAAACTTGATAGAGACCCTTCAGAATTAACCTTCAAATAGTCTCTTTTAGCTGCTATTATTTTACCCCAAAAGTTTTCCACCCTTTAAGCGATTATGTACGTGATACATATCTTCAAGGCTGTTCGGAGTACATAAAGAGAATTAAAACAGTATCATACTTTCATTACAATTTTATTGACATGGTTAATATTCCTATTATAAAACAACGATAACAAAAGACTATAAAAACTGTACCTAAATCCTATTTACACCGCCCGTAAACTACTACAAGCTATAAATAATCGCACACTGCAATACGCAACCGCCCTACATTTAGAAACGTAACCCTTTACATACACACTGGATGGTTATGTATGGTATTGTTTCTCACATACATTTCTCGTTTGAAAAATAGAGATAAGTAATAGCAAAGCCTGGTATACAATTTGAGGAAAAATGACTATTTGCTCAGATAGGCAATAGTCAGCATTCTTGTTACATTAAGCGTTCTTTAGTGAAAAGTAGATATTGCTGTATTTTTATATACTACCCACTCGAAAATATTAAGATGTGATCGTGATGGTTTTTCACAGCACTAATTAAGCGTGTAGTGTAGTTACATATTGCAGTGTGCCTGAAACGTAACATTGATCTCCTAAATTAACTTATAAATCAAATTGAAGTTAAGTTAAAGAAATTGAGAAATACATTTCATGTAGTTAAGTATTTGTAAAATAAGTGATAGGTTATAAAAATAATGTCGTGTTTGACAGAAAGTAAAGTCCTATGTTATTAGTGTATTAAAAATGGAATTGCATTTAATTTAATTCAGAAAAAAATAATGTATAAAAGATTAACATGACAAATGCATACAATTTTACCATTGGAAATATACATATAAGGAATGATTTTAGTATTCAATGTAGAAAGGTGTCAACAGTTAATCAGTACGAAATAAGTGGCATTTTGTGCTAAGATTTTATATAAAAGATTAATTAAAACTAAATATTAAGAATCAGTTACATATTGCAGTGTGCCTGAAACGTAACATTGATCTCCTAAATTAACTTATAAATCAAATTGAAGTTAAGTTAAAGAAATTGAGAAATACATTTCATGTAGTTAAGTATTTGTAAAATAAGTGATAGGTTATAAAAATAATGTCGTGTTTGACAGAAAGTAAAGTCCTATGTTATTAGTGTATTAAAAATGGAATTGCATTTAATTTAATTCAGAAAAAAATAATGTATAAAAGATTAACATGACAAATGCATACAATTTTACCATTGGAAATATACATATAAGGAATGATTTTAGTATTCAATGTAGAAAGGTGTCAACAATTAATCAGTACAAAATAAGTGGCATTTTGTGCTAAGATTTTATATAAAAGATTAATTAAAACTAAATATTAAGAATCAGTGCGCTTAAGACAAACATAGAGAACAATATTAATACAACAATTACTTGTTAAAGACAACATAATCACAAACATATAAATGATTTCTACTAACATAGTTATGTGTGTTACAGTAGAATAAAATGCAAAATATTAGGTAATATGTTCCAGAAATGTTTAAATCCACAGTATTATTACTACGATTTGATCTTATTTTACATAGCTGCAGTTAAGTGCTGACAACGTTAGACAGTTAAGCAATAATATGATGTTTACCACACAATATATAAATGGAATTTTCAATTAAATATAAAAAAATTGGAAAGAAATAATATACTCTTTCTTTGGTACTTAAATATTTTGTAATTTTTTTTGGCTACCAATATCATAAAATTAAAAAAAGAATTGGTACATTCGAGGACATTATAATACAATTAATTCGTAAATATACGGAAATACAAATACAGTGTTTATTTAAAAATTAACGTAATTAACATAAATGGTAACTTCAAAGCTATTCTATTTTCCACGAAAGTTAGTACCAAATTTACTTAGAAGCGCTTAATATTACCCGCTATTGCATTAACATGAATTCTCTACTTACTATAGTAACTCTATTAACCTGTTTCTATAATTGGGCTCATGGCATAATTCTCACTCGAGCTAAACCAGTCCTACGCAGAGCCAGTCCGCTGTAGAATGTCTATTGGCTCATTTCCTTTATAACTACAACATCAAGTTTCATGTTTAACTTATAAGCGCTAATCATAATTTCACACGATTGGAAATGAATGTATTTAACACAGAATTTGAATTAGAACATAAACTAATTATGTCACGATAATGTTGACTTATTTTGAAATCGTCTGATACTTAGTTTTGTACCAATATAAATTAGCATAACAAAAATAAATCACTTAAATTTTGTCATGGACAATAATTTTTAGAAGCTGTGGCGTATACATACACTATACATTATGGTTAAATTCAATTAACTATGATCTTTATCCACATGCTATAATGCAACCCCAAAAATAGTATAAACAATGTACCAACAATATTTATAAAACTAATGGTATAATTGAAAGTAACCTGTTAAGTAAATAGTACCAATTTTGATTAAAGCAAAGCAAATTAATTAAACATGGTAACATTAAAGAAGCCTTCTATAATGCAAGTATGACGTCATACTAGTATGTAACAGCACTTTCCAAAATTTAAACCTTGCACTCATTTTTTTTCCCATATATTTTTATTTCCATGCAGTACAAGTTGGTTGTCTCAAACCAAAACCTAGTAAGAGCCATTTTGTATGCAAAACCTTTTTTTTTATGTTTCTTAATTTAATATATAGCTGCATATAACGCAAAAACATTTGCTGCTCTAATGTATTCAGAACCAAAGTTTATCTCATTACTTTTTATTTGCTGACAGTCGTAATTTAGTTTGTTATTGCTTGTCTTGTAAAATTTCCTAAATGACTCTTACTAGGTTTCGGTTTGGGACACCCGAAGTCAAACTCAAACACTAAGTGTGCCGTCATACTTGCATCAAACACTAGCATAATGGGAAGGCTTAAAGGCTGGTTTACAGTAGCTGTGATGAAATTTATCAGGCCATGGCCTTGGGCGGGGGCTTGTTGTACAGATGGTAGAGCAGCAGGCCCAGTACGGAGCCCAGCACGTACTTCACACACACCGTTCAAGAGTGCGGACGTCAATTGAGGAACCTGCAACAAGCATATACAGTTAATAATAATAATAATGTTTATTCACAAAAACACATTAACATACACATACGGGAAATGAAAAAAAAAAGAGAAAGAGAAAAAGAGTTTACAAGTAAATAATTAAATCCTACATGTGCATGTCATTACCCAGTGAAATGGTCCCAGCTCAGCATATATGCAATGATTGAAATACAATCACTGCGCTGATCTTACGCTAGAACCATGAGGGTTATGTGCATTCGCCAGTTACATATACTTATACTATTTGGTACACATGACATCAAATTAGACCCTTGATAAGTTAATTTAAGACTTCTGTTAAGGGTACTAGTTAACTTAATAATAAATATGTATATTATTATATGAAATTATGACAATAATCAACAAACAGACTTAAAAGCGCAAGAAAAGAGTTTTCTTAAATCTACCTCCTTGCCACCTTAGCATCTACATAGCTCACAGCAAAAATTGCTCACATAGTTCAAACAGTTCAGCATTAAATTTCTCTGCTTACTTTAGTCCCACTATTTTATAAGAGGCTACATAAAGTTCTAAGAGTTAATGAATCCATATTGGCATTATTTACAACGCCTTTTATTTATATAGATTGAAATTTAAAACCATTGATAAATATCTAATCAAATCTAACAAAATAAAACCTAATCTTTAGTTACATTTACAACCAGCTAAATAAAAACCCCTTCAGAACATAATACACAATTGAGTACTATTATAATAAAGTAAGATACTAGGCTAGGGATAGTAAATGGCTGTTCACCTGATGGACATCTTCTGCTCCACATCCGTCCGCTCCAGTGCCCGGCAGAACTCCTCGAAGCTGATCATCTGGTCATTGTTGGTGTCTGCCTCCAGGATGGTGCGCTCCGCTATGCTGGTCAACTGCTCCTCACTGTTTAATAATACAAGATGTTTTACTAGATACCAATAAAAATTACAGTAATAGGAGTAAAAATTTCATTAATTGATTGGCAACCATCCGCAATTAATGTCCAATTACAAAAAACATTTGGAATTATTTTGAGACAGCAAATGGGTGGCCTTTGTTTGCCTCAGACACTCATGCTGTACACCTTTTTGACCAGAAGTTCAAACTCCATTATGAATGTCTAACATGTCACCATGTACAGTTGCTGAATATTATAATTTTGCAAAATAATCAGGATTCCTCACAATGTTTCCCTCCAATATCTTACAAATGTTAAATTATAAAAGTGGTAACTCACCTAATATTAACTCCAACCATCATGTGCAAAATTGCTAAGAGCTCATCTCTTGAGATCTTGCCATCATTGTCCAAGTCATACATGGAGAAGGCAACTGTAGAAAATGAAATTAAAATTAGCAAATGGATATAACTATTATCACATCAACTAAATAATGAGTTACCAAAACCTATGCTGCCAATCTGTACTGAATGACTAACTATCTTTAGTACTAGCTAAATTAAGCAGTAAGCTATCAGCTATCATACCATCACCAATATTAATACCATCACAAACATGTTGCAAATAAGGCAAACCAAGAGATATTGTTTACAAATTCTATACAAAATCTCTAAGGCTGATCAAAGATATATTGTGTAACTTTAATATCACTCACATCTCAGCTTCTCTTCCCTGCTATTCAACTTATTCTCCCTGTTCTTCCGTATGGGCCGGAAGTGGGAGAGCACCCTCATGAACTGCAGGAAGTTCACCCGGTCATCATGGCTCTCCGCAAAGAACGCATGCACTATCCTCTCGCAGAGCGGGTTGATGGCCAGCTCCGGGATCCTCATGAAGTCCTCCCTTGAGAGTGTTCCACAGTCATTCTTGTCCAGGGATGTGAATCTGGAGTAGAGCCGCTCTATTTGGTTTGGCGTAACTGGAAGGTTAGGTTGTGGTTAAAAAATAAGTAGAACAGTATTAAATTTAAAAAACCTGAAATTGTTTAAGCCAAATAATCAAAAATTACCATATTGGTAGTAGGTAGTTGGCTTTTAAGAAAGGTAGCTATATAGGTATTCCAATTACAGTAAAACTAAAAGAATTATGTATTTAGCTGCAATGAAAATAATTAACTTTAAAAACTCTGTGATTTTTGTCAACCATTTGACAAAGAATAAGCACATAACATACAAGTAATCCACACATGTGCATAGGAATATTACAATAATATAATATATCTAATACCTACAACTAGTAATTTTATAAGGGTATCATTTAAGCTATCGCCAATTTAATTAGTTTTGTGTTTCTTAAATAATAGGGTTTGTCCTCAAAATAGTAGATCTGTCACCAAAATGTAGTAACCAAACAATGCAAAATCAGTTCCACAATAAATCACCTAAAATCCTGAGATATAAGGTCTAGTGCCAAATATATGTTTTTGTATGTATTATAATAGGTGTGTCCTAATAAGTATTTAAGCAAACTAATTTAAAGAGATCACCAATAAATCATATTATGTTACTAAAAAATTGCATTAAGTGCAAATAAAAACCTAACCTAACCTAACCAGTTAAGTGATTAATAATATATAAACGTAGTATAGAATTAAATAATTATATGTATAAAGGATCATAATAATAATTTCATGTATAATGTAAGAAATTTATTAAGTAGTAAATAGTAATTAAGTATTAATTTGGTAGTATAATAAAACTGGACTATATGAGTATTCATGTTAAAAAAAAAAAAACCTACCTCACCTACTACCCATCGTTGAGGCCGGATTGGTCAATTTTTAAAGCGCGCCAATTTGTCTCCACCGCTTTGATCATTTTTTCATTAAAATTATAAATTGATGTATTAAATTGGTAACGAATACTAGTAATTTAATATCTGAACGAAATAAAATGTTACTACTGTATTGGTGACAAAATATCAAATAAAAAGGAGTCGCAGTCAGGGATCGATAATCGATTTATTTGGTGACAGATCTACCATTCTGAGCCCAGAGCTATTATTTAAGTAACAAAACTGTTATTATAAGAATGAAGTTTATATTCATGTAATGCAATATAATTTTATTGGTTATCGATCTCTTATTTTACACATACATATATTAAGATTAATTTGATAATTCATACCTGGGAACAATTTTTGTTTATCTGAGAACGAAAATATTTCGTGGCGATAGATCTATTTATTAGGTGATACAACTTGATGACAAATATAAATTTTGGTGATAGAAAATATAGTTCCCATTTTATAAACCCATTTCTAACAACACAAAATGTAATTTAGTTTTAGTAGTGATTCCATTTAGATTAGCTGTGTTAAAACATAATAGAAAGTCATATGAGACATTTAGTTGTTTGCATGTTTGATTATAAAGCTTTAACCAATATTTTCTATGCCATGCACTTGCACCATAGAATCAATTTATGGAAGGTGCTATAACCATTTGTTAAGCCTCGTGCATTTTCACAGAAATGCCAAAAGTGACTAAGCAATTTTAAACAAATACTACTCACTAATAAGACAATTTTTATTGTACTGTATAGTTTAAATTGTTACTTATGTATTATTATTTTTTTAATGAAAGATATGAATACAATAACTGCAACATAATAATTTTTACATTCACTTATAAATAATTAATAAACCATTAATAATAATGTGAATTGTACTGATAATTAAGAATATGATTAAGAAAGTAGTAGATTAACAAGGTATACTTACAGCCAGTCTCTTCCTGAATTTGGGCAATTTCTTCCTCCCTGAGTAGCAAAGAGGATTTATTTCCCATACTGACGAACTATCACCTACAGTAACCTTCGAACACTGAGATAAAAAAGGTTGCCGGAACCAGTTAATCTTTGATCGCTGATTAGCAATAATCCACTATTGTAAATACCTATACGATGAAGTAAGTCGAAATATTGAAACTCAATGTAAAATAACAAATATAAGAAAAACAAACTTTTGAAGCACTATGGACACTATAAATGAAATATTAACAATAGTGATACAGTCAAAATAAAGGAAACCTTTTTTTAATTCTATAATTATTAAAATATTTGTGTAATTTCTGAGAAGTCTACATCATTACACTTCAATCCATCGAATCATAATCACAAAATAGTGTATTTGACTGACTGTTAGAACTGATTGCTTGATGTCATCTAGGTGACTGACAGAACGACTCGTACATTTTTGATTCGCTCTAAAAATATTACCTAGTGTTGCTAGCATTTTTATGTAATTTCAGGCAGATGCTGAATTTGAAATAATTTTCTCATTAAATATCCTGATTTCATCATCTAGTTATTTGATTCTATTTAATCGTTAGATTATTTGTTCTCAGAAGCAAGCTTTGAAAAATATATACACATTGTACAGTAATATTTTGATAAATGTAACGTAACATAAATTAAATATATAATCAAGTGTAATCTAAGTACTTAACACTATTATTAAATCATCGTTTTTTAAAATAAAAAATGACATCCAGCCTGTGACCTAGAAGTGAAAACCCCAGAACGGAAGCAGTGCTCTCATTTTATATGGATAATAAACCTATACGCTGGGAGAGGTAGATACGAATATTCTAGTTACCTAAAATCTCAATCAACCAGCCATATAACTTTACCAGAAGATCTTTGCATCATTGTCCAACAAACAAAGGTTTTAAAAAGTAAGGAAATTTAATAAATTTATTAATAACTTACATCCACGCTTTTACCGAAACATCCCATCTTGTTTGTTTTGATTAATAGTATTTTCATATTTGAAGAGAAAAGAAAGTAGGTAATGCCCTTTTTATAAATCGTTATTTCAGCCCACTGTTTCAGCTAGACAACGAGGCGTATTGATAAGGCTTTCAGGGCACTGTTGCTTAGCAACTCATTCTGAATCAGAATGTTGGTAAACACGAAAGCGAGATTTTTTGTAAACAATTTTTACCGTACTATTAACAACATGCAAAGTGATTAAAACCACAAAACCATGTCGAAATCTTCCATAGAAAAGCCAGAAATAGAGTCAAGTAAATCTCTGGAGCCAGTGATTGAAGTGAGTGAGGAGTTTACAGCCTACGAAAGCACTCCCGACATACCGTTTGAAGATGATGACTTCGAAGAGATCTCTCCGCGGGTGGTGGGCCGGAGGGAGATCAAGGAGAAGATCGACCTTGACGTCATCAAGAATGCCATGTACGAGATCGGGGTGGTGGAGCTCGCGTGGCCAGATATCACGGACCCTGTCTTCGAAACGAGGACCTGCTTCCCCAAGAGCTATTACACGAATTCGAATAAGGAGCGCCTCCTGTTGGCGTACGCGGAGAATTTCCGAAGGCAGATCAATGCTAAGTACATGATGAGGATCCCGCTACTGTTGCAGGCGCCTAATGAATGCGGATTGCAGGTGAGGGTTTGGACTAGTTGGTTGGCTTCACATATACGTACATAAGATAAGACTTTTTTGCATTTTATTGCTAATAGACATAAGTATTTATAAACGGTGAAGAGCTCACCAAATCGTTAGTGTAAAATAGGGACTCTACCTAGTTGTCTTACAACAATGAAAATATGGTCATACCTAAATACTGGACGATACTAATTCATAGTTTTGTGACTCTTCTTATCTACGAACCGTAAATAAACGAGTTAACTTATTACTTAATTTCCTTATAAATCCTTATACTATTTACGTGATAGTCTGAACCTATACCCCTCGATTCCAGAAAATGGTGTGCACGACCATCCGACCCACGAAGCTGTGCTATGCTGACACGAACACGTGTGAGGGAATAGCCAAGCTGGTCTCTGACTATTTCAACTACGAGCCTCTGAAGAAGCCACTGCTCTTTGTATGTATGTCTTATTTACATATGCATTTGAAGAGAAAAATCGAGACAATTGCACTGTAGTATCAGATTTGTAATCGAAATATTTTTGGCTAGAAAACTGAAGTTACTGATAAGCAAGTCGTAACATTGAATAACTATAACGTAGGCACAGATAATATAATACTACGTAGGGGCGAAAATATGTACATTTTATATGAACGTCATCTTACGTTTTTTATCGCGTTTGACGTGAAGAGAAGTAAGTGTCCAAGTAAGTGTCTTTCAAGGGAAGGACACTTACTTGGTAACTTTTTTTCTTTCCCTTTGGTGTTGTGTTGTGATTTATTTAATTAGAATTGGATATTATATAGAAAGCTTTCTAAATTTTCGATTATATACTGCAAATACGAATTTAATGCTCAATGCAATGTCTCGATTTTTCTATAACTTTTTTAGCACGTTTCAATCTGGTGGGGAAATTCACTGTATGTAATAATTATGCACTTATACATACATTATATGTGTATGTTTACTCGTCTGTTCGATTATTTCATTGAGCTAGCGAGACTGCGAGTGGCGGAAATCGATCCCTCAACTTGTCTCAAAGATGACTCTGTCGTAATTATAAGAAAATGCATAAATGAAAGTGTGATCACAGTGTGTGGCATAATCTTTCCTAGATAAACCTTAATAAAACCACTGAAGCAGTTAATCATTTTATAATATAATTTATGCATTTGTTAATATTATGTACCATAAGTTTTTATATATAGAAATACAAAACGTAAAATATACATAAACTGAAATAACGTTCATTACTAGATACTTGAATGTCGATTTAAAAGCGAATAAATGTTGAATATTACGACTACTTCTCATTCATATAGGACCCAAATACGTATAAGTGTGGATTTGAAATCATAGATATTATACTGATTAATTTCATGAAAATAAATAAATTTATCAAACATTGAAAGTCTCATAAAGAATGGCTGTGGGTTTCGTAGCAAAAGTAAACAGTCCGAGATATAAAAAGTTCAATTTCATCTCGAAACCATTTTTAAGGTTAGCCAAATAAAAAGAAAGAAGACATTCGTAATAAGTCAATAAAAAAGCAGTAAGTGTACGAGTACTTACGTAAGAAGTATGAAGATTTAGAATATTTAGTTCAACCTAAGAAATGGTATTTCAACGAATGCATTAATAAAACAAACAGTAAAAATCAATGTTCATTTTTATTTCTCATTAACGGTTTACTTTGGGAATGAATTAGCTAACTTAGCCACGTCCAATTGGACTCAACATGAATATAATCAGTACAAATAATGATTACCATCATAAAAGATAAAGTGGTACGAATATTGATTTTGTTATTGGTAAGGTACCTATAATCAGACGCATTTTATCTATTTAACAATAATTATCATTGCAACACAAAGTTCTTAAATCTTAGTCTTATTATTAAATTCATTTAACCTTATATAAAATAATCATTGCCGTTATTAATATTTTATATTACTACCCGTAATTTTAAAATGTGTTAAAATTGTAAATTCAATACACATTGGTCGGATCTAGATGACGCTTTTCTACATTTCTCATGTTCCTTAAAGTTGATTTGTTCAAATTATCAGGTTTCTTCTGGGTGGTTCTGTTCTCAAACATAGAAGTGGCCCAGTTGCGTATTGTAGCTATCATGTTTGAGTACTGACTGAGAAGACTTGTAGTGTAAGATTTGGTGGCCATTGTGCGGTCTGGAAATACGTAAATATTCTTAATTACACATATATTATATTTACATCTCCTACGGAATAGGCAGACACTGTCAACTTAATCGCAATGTTGAATAATTCTGACTAATCTCTCAGATCTAAAAAAGCATGTTGATGGCAAATTAATAAAACGTCTATCGCTCTTACACCACAATAAGATGGAAGGCTGGTTAGAGATAAAGGGCGTTATTGAACAATACACTGAATATTATATCCGTATTTGTGTATGGCTAGACAAGAAATGTAGAAAATATCAATTTTCATCCTCGTAAATTCAAAAATAGAAAACGACAAGGGAAATCGTTCAATAGATTCCATAAACCCAAAGTCTATTTTTACGATTCATCGGAAGATAAACGGCAAGTTAACATTTTATTTAAATACCAGCTAGCATGGCTGCAATTCTTGAAGGTTTCTGTTATCATGGTATAGTTAAAAAGAGGCACTCACCGAGATATATAGTAATACTAAAGTGAAGCGGCTAATTGGATATTTTTCCTTAAATATTTAATTGTAATGTGATGTTTCTACTACAGATCGTCCGGCTGGTAAAATTCAAATGAAATTCAAACATTGATATTGTGTACCCTACCTCTAACAGTAATTGTTATTGATGATTTAAAAATCTACCGTTCCAGAAATAGTGGATATTTTAACCTCCGATGCAAAAGTTTATAATAAGTTTGAGGGTGTGTGTGAGTGAGTTTGTATTTTTACAAACATCGCACAATATACATACTCATCACACCTGATTCACTTTAGAGGGGTACGCAGATATCACGGATCCCCTTCTGTCCCGATGCTGATACACCACTTTCGCTTCATTGACACTAATACATACTCGGTGGTTATAGGTACGTCTAACGTCACCCTTTTTCAATATGGCGTCTATCTGACTGTCATATGTCTTATTTGGCCGGCCTCTACGTAGCCGCCCTTCCACTTCACCCACATACATTCGTTTTGTCAATCTAATATCATTCATCTGTATAACATGTCCAAACTAATTTCAGCTCTCGAAGCATGCTATTTTCAATGTTATATATGTGCACCCTGCTAACCTGTTACCTTGATAGTAGGTTGTGACGCCATTTTTTTTGTTTATTCGGCTTATTTCCCATAATCCCCAATAAGAAACGTCAATACAAATATGTAGAAAACATACAAATACATAACATATAGAACAAAATGAAACTCTTCAGTAATTGTTACCATCATTTATTCATCCTTAACATGCCAATAATACTTATCTATTATTATTTAAAATTCTAAAACCATTACGCTTATTTTTATTCTAAGTGAAAATATACAACTTACAACGCCAAATCGTACATTTCGCTAGCAATGTAATGTTATGAGTAAATTTGTTATAAAACTAAGACGTAAGACTAAGTGTAAGAGGCACATTCTTATTCTCGAGTTTGAAACAACCAATCTAGGATGTCGTAGGTCGTTACCAGAACCGCAGAACATACGTCCACTACAAGGCAGAAACAAATATAATTTATTTATTATGATGACAATAGGTGTTAGTTAAGCGGGTGTCACATTGGCTTGGACATAGTGTTAAGGGATATTAAACAGCTTACCGTGAATGAATGGCTTTCACATATTGTTAATAAAGACGACTTTTTGCTAAAACGAGCTTAAGTATATTAACCTAAAACTACAACTACTACTAAAAGTAAAATAACAAACAATTTATATAACTTTTGTCACAATTTGTAAAAATGATAATTTGTGATAATTTGTATAAATTTCATGTGACGATGTTGTTTTGAACCCCACACCTATATACGAGTAATTACGAGTATATATAGATACCAGACTAGTATAATTTCTCATTGGGTACATGAACTGTCGATTTCGACGACCAAATATCTTTTATACATGTCAAGATAAATTGTTGATTAAAGAAATACAACTCGCGCTATGTTTAATATACCTCATAAACCTTTAAGGACCCTTATTAAATATCGCATCCCTCAAACTGAAAAAGCGCTCATACGCTCCAATAAAAGCGTGTAAGTTCTCGCTAAGTTACACATCAGCATTAACGAATGGATACGTAACCAAGTTGTAGCCATAATCCTTCGAAGCTACTAGATCAGAGAGGGAGTTCTCTAAGGCCTAATTGCCTGGTAGTATCCGTGCTTGGCCATTGTCCTGACAGCCCGAAGTCGGTCTATTGTTTGGCGGAGCATCTCAATGTCTTGCTGGGTCAGATCTCCCCGGTTCACGTTCTCGGCCATTACCAGGACGCCCTCAAACCGCTCCAGAAGGTCTTCAAGGAAGTCGCACCAGACTATCTCGGCCTCGTCTGCGATTATCTCACTCATCATATGGTCAAGTGTGCAGTCGGGGGACGGGTCGCAAACCATGTTGGCTTCTGCAATAGGTGTACCAGGATTAGTAGGTAACAATTGTAAGGGATAGTGTGATAAAATTAGTAAATGAGTATAGATATCTAAGTATGTTTAGGTGATATAAAATTGAAATACGTCAATTGTATAACGAGGTACAGTGTCGTGAGGAATCTCCTGTATGGTTCGGTTTACACAATAGTCAGAGCTTTGCACGGCGACATGGAACACTGTTTGTCACCTTAGGTGCCGCCTATGTGGATAAAAGTAGCTTATTTGTGGAAGGTCCTGTTTGATATGGTCCCTTCCCAAATGTTATGCATTTCATAACATATTGTTCTTATCTTATTTTCTACCCAAATAAAGAAATTATTACATATACATATATGAAGACATTATACATATGTTTGCTTGGCGACAGATATTGACTTCCACGCACTACAGAGCATAAAGGCAGCATATCAAATCAGAACCTACGCAATCAATAAATAGGGGTGAATGAAAAAGTTAGGGTTTTTCCACTTTATGTTATTAATATGAAATGGGAATTACTTACTATTTAACTAACTCAGTCTACATCTGCGATACTCGGGATGCGTGGGTTTTATAAAACGTCAACAATATTATGTTCTAATTCACAAATGATGATACATGGTACGGCCTCACCGTGTGCGTCAAAATTGTAAAAGAACATCAGGGACCGAAAAATGTTAATTATTTTATATCTACCTTCATAAAAGATATTTGATAACATCGCTATACACTAAAACTGTAACTTTACTCGTGGTTTTAGGAACCAACTATAATAAGCTGCCTTTCGTAACGACGTATATATACCGAGTTCAATATTACCAGGTGATACATACATGATTTGATGGTTTGAGTATTCACCAATTAGCAAAGTAGCCTTTAAACATTTAAATATCAACACACAGATGTCGCTACTCTAGTATGGCTATTCGAATATAGATGGCAGTAAGAGCAATGTTGTAAAATAAAAAGTTCATAATGGTAACTTTTTTCTCTATAATCATAGTGATTTGACATTTATTACTATTTATATCCTATTAAGATGCATTCAGATATTTCAGCCAGAGAAATAAGAAGAAACGATCGAAGTGGTATTGAGTGATATCGTGTTCCTTTGTTTACGTGCAGCTATTTAAAGGGTTTCGTGCTAATGCTCCTGCGAATTGTGGTGCAATGAGACTTTCAAATAGTAATATAATAGATTGACAATCTTCAAGTGTGCGATGTAGGAGTGATTACAAATGCCGCGAACATACAATTATTGTATATAGTAAATTTGAGATGAAAAGTGATTGAAAAGAAACGACTTTGTTTATTTGGCTTTTTATTGTTGTACACATCGAACTTATTAATATTTCCAAGCAACCAGGAATTCTCATTTAACAATTTTCGCCTTAAGCTACTCGTGGAATGCCGTACGTTGTACTAAATTTTCCTACATGTCATCACAGATTCGTTTATTTACAATCTTAAATCTAGAAACTAGAGTGTCCCTTTCGGCATGTATCTTTGGTGCGCTCGCTGCTTGCCAGGGGGCGCAGGCGGCGCGTGAGGTAGCGGGGGCCGAGGGGGCGCGGGGCTTCTAGGCGCCCTTGCCGGCTGCGGAGGCGGCGCGGTCGCGGGCCGCTCGCATCTTGGTGGCGACGGCGCGCATCTGGCTCACGTTGAGGTGGGTGACGATCTGGCTGCCGCACTCATCCAGGATGGCCAGCGTGTCCTCCATGTTGCTGAGCGCGCGCTCCAGCTTCTCGTTCCAGAGCGCAGCCTCCGCCTCCAAGCTCAGCGGCCGCTCCACCGCGCTCGACTCTGTGGCGGTGGACGTGATGCTGCCGTTGGTGAGCAGGTGGTCGAGCACGGAGCCCTTCTGTATCCGCTCGGAGGGGGGGCTGCTGGCGGGCAGGCGCCGCTGCTCCTCGCGGCCGGAGCTCAGCTGCGTGGCCAGGATGCTGTTGTTGCGCGGGGCGGTGGCGGCCGGCGGCGGAGCGCGTATTCTGTCCGCTGGCGAGGCCACGCCGCCGCCCATCCGCTGCTGGTTCGGCCCGTAGTAGTTGTAGAGCCAAGCGACGTGGTTGGGCGTGGCAGCCGCCAGGTCCATGTTGGCGAGCGCCGCCTGCTGGTACCACGCCATGAACGACTCCGCGGAGGTGTCCTGGCGCTTGGCCCTCGCCTGGCCCTCTGCGCCGTGGCGCGCCCTCTCCCGGGAGCGGCCGCTCGCCGAGAGGTTGAGGGGGGCGCCGTGCGTGGGCCGCGGGGAGCGCACCGAGCGCAGCGTGCTGGCCGCCAGCGGAGTGATGGAGGAGGCCAGCTGCGTCAGCAGAGAGGCGCTCGTGGCCATCTCTGCCAGGCTGGCGCTCATGAAGTTGGGGAGCAGGGGCAGCCCCGCGAGGCCCACGCCGCTGGAGGGGGTCTTGGCCCCGCTGTCGGCCTCCCTGCGGCCGTTGCCCGCCGGGGAGGTGGTGGCTGTGTCGGTGCGCTCGGCTGCGTCGGCGGCGGTCGCGGCGGGGGACGGAGGGCTGGCGCTGGGCGAGGTGAGGGCCAGCGGCACATCGTCGCACAGGCGCTTGGCGGGGGACTCGCCGTCCATGCTGCCGGAGGACTCGGGCGAGGAGCGGCTGCTCTGGTAGCGGAGCTTGTTGATGTTCTTGCACCAGCCGCGGAGGGTGCTCTCGGGCACCCGGATGTCCCTGGCGACGGCGGCCTTGCTCTCTCCGTCCGCCACCCGCTGCACGGCCGCCATCTTCTCGGCGTTGGACAGCGTGCGCTGCGGCCGCTTGCCCTTCGACAGCGAGCTCCGGCACCTGCAACACGAGACACCGACGTCACCACACATGCTCACTGATGCTCACTCGGGGCGAGAGAAAGAGATGTCAACTGGGCACGGAGTGAGGAGGTAGCGCCCGCCCGACCTAGGGCAACCGCGCAACAGTTGCGGCCGTTGACTTAACCTTGCGCAGCCAAACGACCGGCACTCGGTCGCCCACAGATGGCGCCACCGGCCCCGCCCGAGCGCCCTTGCACATAACCATTCATCTTTGTTACACTTAACTTTAGAATTATAAGCAAATTATAGTAATACTCAACAACCCAAAAAGGCGGAGAAAAGAAGAAAAAATATTACATTATATTTTATAATCAACTTTAACGGATTCTTATTACTACTGTATTATTTTAAACACAGCTGCTGTGAGCTTTCATAAATATTAGCGACAACAGGCAGCCAAATTTAGCAAGGCTGTTTTTAAATTCTTTTTTATGGTCACATCGATGTATGTCTTACAGTATTGAAAGAATCAGACACAAAATACAATAAATGCAAAAGATGTGGGTATTATACGATATTTCGACTAAAAAGGTCTCGACTATCATGATTGCTATTCATTGTAAACAACTTAGCTATAATTAACATTCCTAGTTTATATTTGAAGTAACACAACATAGTTGTTAAAAAAGGACAATTACAATTATACTACTATTAAAAGTAACAAATTACAAAGTGCACTAAGTTCTTGTACGTTATCACTTTATGCATTATCAAAATTAATTCAAAATTCAAATCTAACATTGAACCAAACCTATCAAAAACCAAAACAAACCACAATCAGCGGTTAACAAATTTAAACAAAATACAAATCTCAACTACACAAATTATTCTCTTAAACACTGACCTGTAATCCAGCGGTGCCGGTTTCTGTAGATTAATATCTAAGTTAGCCAGTTTGATGTTTACTAAACACTGTAACGAAATTTACACTCGCGGTGCTGACGCGATGACAGAGACGTGCGCTCGCTAGCAGCGTCGACTACGGACTAAGGAGAGTATGTGTCGCGAGCCGCGAGTGACCAGCGCCTCCCGCCCCGCGCCCCCCCGGACTTATCACCAATTAATGCACACCGGTGCACTGGCTGACTCATGGCGAGCCCAAGCCCCTCGCACGAGATTGCTATGCCCAAGTCTCACTGGAACATACTTAGTCTCTAAGACGTAGGAACATTAATTTGTGCCTTTTTTAGGATATAGGTAGTACTAAAACACTAGAACTAAACATACATCACGCCCGTTTCTCTTCATCTATGACTAAACTTGTTGCCAATATTCCATAAGCATGCCAACCAACTGCGGTAGTAATGCCAGATATGATCCAAAAGTAATGGTTACGAAAGAAAGCAGCTGACAATATTCTATATAGATCAGTATCGGAAATCTAGAGCGACCTGTACTGTATGAACTCTTATTAAATTTCTAATAAATAATTTGCAGTATTCATGTTGAAAACATTTACAAATGTGTCCACTCAACCAATGTATGATATTTATTACCTTAGCCAGAGATACTCTTAATCCAAAATAACACAAACATTGTCCTAGAAACGAATAGGTTTCATTCTGTATACTAGTTCTTTATCCATACATTGTTAAAGTTATTATATGACTTGACTGTGAATGTCTTAATATGCTACGAATCACGGCGCAATCAAAGCAAACACGCGTTTATATTAATTCGTAGTAGGCGGTCTAAGAAATTGTATTCAACCGTTAATGAATAATATTTTTATCGTTTGCTATCAAGATGCATTATGATTGATTTTTGAACAGGAAGTCAATTCTAAAACGAATTTATTTATTATCCAAAATGTATGAAATAAGGAAAAAAACTGGTTCTTGAACCGCGGTTTTATTAAAAGAAAGCAAGGGTGTATTGTGTCCAAAACGTAAAAGTACTTTGCCTTATTTACTATATATTGAATCTGAACTGTTTGGTAGTAGTTCAATAAATAATAATAGGTTTTTGTTATATATTGTAACATAAAAGCCTAAAGCTCAAGTAGTCTAAAGCAATAAAATCATAAAACTTTTAAGAAATGTAAAACAAGTAGAAAAAAATAGTGAAGTTGCGCAATCGAAATAAAGTAATTCTAAGAACTTGACTTTTTTTAAGGTAGTGCTGCTTATTTCTGAAAGTTTTCCTTAAGTAAAAGTGGACTTTGAAGTATTTAACTGAAAAGGGATAAAAATTTGAACCTAAGTAGGTAGGTGTTTTTCTATTTTTTAGGTCTTATGAACCTCTGTTAGTCTGAGAATTAATTAAAATGTAGCCACATTTCTTAATGTTACTAAGGTGCGATTTCCTTAGTCTCTTGTATGTTAAAGTTGGAGAATAAGAAATATCTATTCCGCGAGATTCTGTCTACCCTGAAAGGAACGAAAAGACGTGCTTATATGTAATGTGGCTGGCAGAAGGGTCTCGCCATGGAATCGGCAGGAAGCGGCGATTCGCTCTTTCGGACAACGCAGCGCGGAACCCAAGATGCATGAAAAGTTATCTAAATGGAGGTGGCACCTTCGTTATAATAATATGTTTTATATTACTCAGTAGAATTTAAGGCATTCAGATAGCAAGTTGCATTATTAAATGATACTGATATGTTGGATCATATTATAAAGTTGAATCCTAATGATAAGTATAGTTTTTCATGGATCAAGGAAGAACTAAAATTATTTTATAGCGTGTTCAAAAACCTCCAATATTAATAAACTATAATAAACATTATAGAACATTTATTTTGCAAAGCCTGGTAAAATTTTGCAGATCAATTATGATAGTAAAATGACATACACATGAATTATTTAACCCTTTCAAAGACCGATCCTAAAAATACTTAAAGATGTTCACCACTAGGTACACCTATAGCTTCGATATAATAAGTCCGAGTTCCTTTGTCTCCTTAATACCACATCCTTGCGACTTATGCATCGTGCGGCGTCTGTCCGCGGGTGATTTCGTTATCGGCGCCCCCCGGCGACAGCGCGGAGCCTCCCCCCGCCCCGTCCCTCATTAGCCGCGACGCCCGCTCAGCAAGGCACCACCAATACGTATTTCCTACCCACTGCATACTAACTAACAGTCATCGAATCACTATGTATCGTAGGCTTTCTAGAGAAAGTAAAAGGCCTGTAGCTAGGTTCGATGCATGCATACTTAGAAAAGTGCAGTCTTTTGTTAATTAGAAGACGATCATTTCGTATCCTGTCACCAATTCTCGTTATAATGACGTCGCCACTACGGTGGTTAGTTAGCTGACGAAGGAGATATTGTTACCAAGGGTTTGTCCACCCCTAAAGGAACATACAGACGTGAGTGCTATGAACGTTTATGGTAACAGTCTCAGTCCATCAAATAATAATGACTTGTGCACATAATCCGTCGATAAGAGCGTGGCCGTCCCATGATGGTTGGGGCTGGCTTTGTCTCAGCTATCTGCCCGTCGTGCGGTATGCGTCGCCCAGCGGCCGCCGTAATGGCGTCAGGCGTCGTTTGTCTGCCCGCCGCGTGATAAATAGATCCGTGAAGGGTAATTGCGCCCTTTGGCGGAAAAAATCCCAACGCGCACCGCGGCCATTAACGAGCGGCTCGATTCTACTGTGACATGTTAGTAACATGCACAAGACATAAACCCCCGCGAGGTATGCAGAGGTTCAAGAATCTATCTTTGAATCTGCGGATGTTAACCAACATCTAATGTGAGAGGTTGTAAACCGAGGCTATATGCACAAGCAACAAACAATGACCAGTCTGTTGTTCTTTTCTAAGGAATACCGTAGGATCTCACATGATGTATTTCATATGGTTCGAGCATTCCCCGAGTTGTAGTTATTACCACGAATAAAAGTTACAAGTAACGTTTTTATTTATTTCCCAGGCTAGCGATTAATGTACGTCGTATGGCTACATTTCGGTTTGAATGTTTAGGGTGTGTTGCACAAGGTAGACACCGTAAATATTCTTGATAGGCAATAGTGAGTATTTTTATAGGACCACCTCATGTTACGTTAGGTGTAAATGCATTTTTATTGATCATAAGCACAAACTTTCTCAAATAACATTTCATGTCAGTGAGATAAATGAAACTCAGATAGGTACTAATTGTAGCACCAAACTATGTCTACCACTGGGTTTTGAATGAAACCTAATTATATTGCTAGGAACAGAAAAAATGCTATCCGTAAACTCTGCATGCCCCTAAGTAGTGAGAAAGACACAGAGCATTTCGCTGCGTGCACAAACGAACCCGAAGGTTCCGAAGAATCTCTCGGCAAATTTACCCTATTGTCGTTTCATTCCTAAAAATGTTGTTTCTTATCAGCTGCATGTAGTAAAACTTCTTTTTCATTCACTCTAGGAATTTTGCTTTTGTCTCCATCGTGCGTCACTGGGATTAGGGCCCAGCGTCGCGAAGGGGGCCCCCGGGAAATGGCCGAACGCCATATTGGAACAATGCGGGCGGCCTCACGAAGATAATAGGGCATACTTTGGACTGCGCATTGATTTGCAATTATATACTGTCTCTATTTTCAGCGTAAAAACAAAAAACGGCGACGCCTTTTAAGAATTATGACAATGTATACAGCAGAACAAGGAAGTTTTATGGTTCCACGTTTATTGGAAATGTCTCACGGGCATTTTTTGTTAGAGTCAATATCTAAGAAATTTTATGTACGTAGGCCAGCCATACTCCAACGCTTCCAAGAAAATCATTAACAGCCTGTTGAGTTACAATAAAGTGGGCCATATATATGACATGACAATATTTCATGCGAAAATTTTTTTCTTTGACTTTCAATAAGTGATTTTATGATCCTTATGTTGAATAAAAAGCATTTCATTTCATCAGCTAACATGGGACTAAAAGCGTAATTAATACAGACTTTATTCAACCATTGAAAATACTATCATCATAGTATGTATGTAGTTACATAGTAGTATTAAATGATATAGCTGGTGTCAGTGGAATCGAGGTGCGCGTGGTCGGTGGCGAGGCGCGGCGCAATCGCGAGCTCATCTGCTCTTCCTAGAAAGGCACCGCCAGTGCTGTCGAGGCACAGTCGCACACCGTCCGACATAAGGATAAGCAAATCTTTGTTCATAAAAGTGATAGGTGTAGTGTGATTGCTAAGTACACTAGAATATGAATTTAATTGGTGACGAATAGAATGGTATTAATTTCAATTTACTCTAGTATTACTAACTGTTCCAATAAAGCTGTAGTTATTATAAAACAATCAGGCCTTTGAAAATCGTAGATGTCTTGCAATCGTTCCTTAATAACTTGTCCTGAGGCTTGTCCTTCATAGTGCTCATATTATATCATCCAGACATTGCAACAACTTCGGCACGTAGGTCACAAAAAGCCAATACTTGTTCACTCAAAAGTATATGCTTTGAACCTAAGCTTATTTGTAGAGAAATGACTTCTCATTATCTTATCCATCCCTAATCGTTACACATATAAGCTAAGTTAACAAGTCATATCTTTCGAAACCCTTGGTAGAGTCGGCTCCCACCGCCAGTAGCTCCGCTGCGCTAGCGGGCGAGGTGAGGCGCGTCGTCCGCCGGCGCTTTTTGCGGCCCCCTCCCTCCCCCCGCGGGTCGCGTGATCCTCGCGTCAAGTGGGCCGCCCTGACATGCAACTGGATCTGTACCAAGGGGCTGAAACTATACCTCTATAGCTAGGGGTGTAAGGCTTTGTCGAAGCTCCGAAACTGAGGTACTGTTCTAAGGATATTACGTACATATTCCTAGATAGGCAGACTTGGCTTAGCTGATTGATATCCATGTTATTTGTGACCTTGCTCTGTATACCATAAGCCAATAGTAGGTTCTTCTAAACACACATACGCTACCCTAGTTATGACTATGTTAATGTGTCAACCTCCATTGTTGGTATTGGGGATGACAAAATCTAATGAAAATGCGTTAGTAGACTTAAACTTCCTATTATCTTAAAATTCTTAAAAACCGGTGCCTAGTACGTTAAAAGTTCGAAATGTGAATGAATAATATTCAGTTGTTTTCACAACATTCGATACTCGACTATTACAAGTCTAGTTCAGACGCTATCTCGTGGTTTGAGCTCCTGTTAAAAACAAAAGAGCGATCGCGTTACGCAACGACCGCATCTCATTCAGCCGGCCATTGTCTCGACAGATGCCCATCGGGAGAATCGAACACTCTATCCCACGGACGACGGACTAGCAACCTAATCGATCATGTATATACAAGTCTGTAATCACCTAAGAGGTGATCGAAATAAGAGGTTCGGACGTACCTTTTCTATTATATAGTCTGGTGTTAGGGAGACATTTGACTGAAAGTAATGATCATATAAGCCAACATCTTCCCTTTATTAGACATTTGCAAACGCCAGGAAAGACAACTGAACCTCTGAATATGCCAAATGGGCACCAAGGTCCTGCTCTACCCGTCAGGGACGACGTCAAAGGATGTAAAAGTTCCTTAAAAAGCGAAAGAATTGAAGTTGGCTTAATGAGTTGAGCGCTGTTCAAATTAATTAGATGAGTCTGCGCATTTCATTTCTACCATTTTCTTCCACCCGTCATACAGAGTAATAATGGAATAGTATTTTGGTGCTAGATTTATTTATTAGATATTAGATAGATAGATTGATTTATAATTTTTTTATGACAAGTTGTAAGCCGATTATAAGTAAATGAAAAAGTAACGTAAGCAACGTCAACATATACATAAATATGCTTAGAATATATTTGTAATGTACATGAACAAACGCGCCTCTTCATTCCTTTCGTAGTGCCCTCGGACACATAATATCTCTTTGCCCACTTTTATCCTTGGCTTGAGTTTGATGACATTGATATGCAATTAGCGACAGTTTGTAAAACTCTCAATTGAATCCATTGACCAATAGTCCCTCCAACGCCATGCCAGAAGGAACAGCAGCTAGATAGCTTTCAATGTACATACATGCGACCTAGCACATATACTTGTAAGGCTGGTTTCCCCTCAAACTATTCGTCGGCGGAGGTGGAGGCATGAGTCGCGAGCTATGCGGGGTAGATAAGGAGATAATTCGTGGAGCCAGCAGGTAAGCGGCGTCACGGCTGAATCGGCTATTACCGCGCTCCGCTCCTTTCGAAAATGGCGGCGGCGAGTGACGCGAAATGTAAATCGCCCGCCATCCGGTCGGCGGCAATTTCGCTCGCGGCCTACTCTCCCACGTCAGCCAGCAGAGCTTTTGTCTTGCAACGGAGGCCTCTATTCGGGACAACATAAATAAGGGAGGCACAGACCCACTTTTTATAGATATAAGTAAAAGTTGTAGTGATTATAGTATCTGTCTGAATCAAATAGGGTTTGTTGCGAACATTATTTGCCAGTTTTGTAAATTTGAGTGGTATTGTGGATATCCAAACGCTAATTACTTTATAATTAGTAGATATGTATGCATGTATAAAGCACTCTCCGAAAGGTACTAAGTTGTAAACAAATCATTAGCAAGCTTACAAGACAACTTTCCATAGTAATTATTTATTCTACAACATAAAAAAGCGACTAATTAGCCGTCATAAAGTCATTAGTTAAACACTTCTTAAATGCTTTGTTATTATGTTGCTATAAAGCAAAGCATTGCACCGGCGTAAACAGCGTCGAGAGTAGGCGAGTGCGTGAGTGTCGGGTGCGTGGCGCGAATCGCTCCCAATTGGCCTGGGCACAAAAACACGCGACTAGGCCGTCGCCGCGGCCGCGGGGGGCGCACAGGCGACTGGGGCCATTCGCCACGCCACCCACTACCACGTAATGGCAGCAGGCGACGCGCACTCAGCTGCAGGACAAGCCCCACATGCACTGATAACGGCACATCATGCCTATGCGCAGATTTCTTTCCGGGACTTCCATAAAGACAAATGCGATATTGATACACTTAAACAATGCCAAACAATAGCACCGTGAACAATAAAATTTCCGTCTGCGAATTCCTCAATTGTTAAGGTTTCGTTTCATCTCCACATAAGGTGGGTTGTGAATTCCTGAAATATACGTTTTTCATCTGAATATAAAGCGACTGTGACTGTGGTGGTGTGAATGAGAAGTTTTTGTTTTTTTTTTAGGGTACTTGAATTTGCACTTTCTGTTTACGTCAGCTAGTATGCGATATATGTATTTCTAACTATCTACAATTTGACTCAAGACGACAGTTGGACGGTTTCACATCGAATGCTGCATTACTCGTTTATACCAGTGAAAATATGCCAGCGAGGGCTTGATGGCAATATTCAAATGCTTCCAATCTCATGCCTGCGATGGTTAATTCAGTGAAACGAATGAGTAAATTGACGCCCATTATAATCCACTTAAATGCTGCAGCACCCAAAAGTGGTGCCATCTAACAAAGTCACGCCATTCTTTTAACATACATATTATTATGTACATATAAATGCGAAACAAAATCAATGGTCACCAATGTGGTGAATTAAGAATAAGGAACGAATAAACTTTAATCATAGTTTGGCAAACTTATAGGAAGGATCTATGTAATGGTTGACCACCACTCGTTCCTTGAATTTGGTCACACGTTTTCATTAGGGTCGGTTCAGCAGGCAACGTTGTCAGCTGATTTTCACGTTTGTTTTATTGTTAAAGCTCTTAGAAGCAATATTGCCTCTTCTACCTGATTATAAGATGGTGAAAGAGAAACATTCGCGCCCCTGCTCCCACCTTTTTATGGCACTGAAACTGCAATGCGGAAATAACAAAGGACGCCTTTTGAAAACGTAAATGACAAACACATGGACGCTATAATTAGGATCTTTTCTTTTCACCACCAGTTATCGCTAAGTACGTAACAATAGAATATTGCAATGTTAACTTTTACTGAGAAGAACAGGGAATAAATTTGTCAAAGTGGCATAGAAACTGAAAACTTCGCCGTTTTTTTGCCAAAGACCTTTTAAAATGGGGATATGATGGACAATGGTCAGGCAAGGGGAGTAACGAGAAGACTATAGATTGCTCGTATAGGAAACAAAGAGATTTGTAAACCCTCGTATATGCTCGCGACATTATGTAGTGCTTCGTGGAAAATTGTACTAGGGACCCTTATACCGGTAGAGTTACGGGCAGGTAAACAGTTATGATGAACTTAAGTAGTTTACTATCTATTATGCAACTGTCGACCATTTTACATAAAGCTTATTGTTTCACAGTCTTTGTCTACTTTGGTCCAGTATAGTTTGGTTATAAGGGATAAGAACTTTTTAGTGTCTTTGTGATAGAGATGGGCTAGTGTACGTTTACTGGTAGGATAGATCTCGGTAGGTTTTTCTCATAATTAGAGTTAAAATAAAGGAACATATCGTGTTCCACATATTCATAGGGGTAAAGGGCAGTTGTGCATAGAACTAACGTGTAGCATAATTATCATGAACAGACCTTCCAGGGTTTTTACAAATGCTTATGACAAGAAGAATGGCACTCAATACATTCTTTCTAACTAAAGGCCTTAATGAGACAGTTTAGTAGAAAAGAGGACTAATAAATAGCAAATAACCAGTGCTGGCATTTACCTCGTTTGAAATAATTCTTAAACACTCACGCCCATTATCCCTATCGATGCAGTCGGAGATTCAAAAACACATGTCTTAACTGCAATGTTAGCGATTCGTTGGCTACTCCGTTAGTCTCTGGTAAAAAATAAAGTTATCGGTTCGGCACGTCATAAAAGGAGACTAAGGGTCGTGGGAAGTAAATTTAGTTGTTGCTGGACAATGGCTTAGCAACTGTTAAACTATTGGTTAACCATTCCATCTGCACGCTAAATTATGCACTAAAAAGAATAGAAGGATTTTTGTGTAGTAACTTACTGCGCTTCTTGAATTTAATACAATTATTTAGATTTGTTAGGATAAAAGAAGTTTTACGGACCAGCTAAACTATAACCACGTGTTGTCTCCTGTCTAACCCCTTCAGGAATTATGTATGTGTTCCATGCCTCATTAAAACTTCATTCTACACACATTGGCACATATAACCTATTATTCGAAATAATTTGAATGGGAACACATTATGTAATTATTTGCATCAATTACGACTAGTGTTGAGTTACAAATATTATGTAGGTTCTTTTTAAGCAAATATTAATCGTACATTTAATTATCTACTAATGTAACGGTCATATAAGTCATCAATTTGCAAAGAGATGGGCTGATCCTAAGGCTAGAAATCGCATCGGTCTCTTTAGATTTATAAATCGAGTGTGGACAAAGAATGCTCCAGTACGGAGTAAAATATAATACACTATCCCATAGTCACCTTTTGAAGTGTGCTGTGAACAAACAGAGTTGGATTTATCATTCATCTATAACCCTTATGAATCCATAACGGTTGTGATACATTAATTAATTAGTTGCAAAGTAGATCGAAGTTACTCCCAAGTTGTTTTATTGACTCTTACCGAGACAACTTTATGAAAAACTGTCATGTTATTGCACCATGGAAATAATAGTTACCATCACGCTGTCTAATTCATCAGAGGGCGGACAGTAAACAGGCAGGTGAGCGTGCAATTATGTTGCCACAACACGACACAGGGATCAATAGTCCCACAGGTTACTATTGTCAATAATGCACATGGCGAAGGGCTGCCCCATGATTAATGGATGGCCACTGAGATGGCATTAAGATATCGTAATTGTCGATCGTGGTTTGCTATATTGTGGGCTTGAAAAGGGGTAGAAATTTGGTATCAAAATGATTGTTTCTAGCATTATTTTCATTATATTATGATACATACATACATACACGTCACGCCTGATTCCCTGTAGAAGGGTAGGCAGAGATCACGGATTCCCATTTGTCCCTATCCTGACGGACCACTTACGCTTCATTGACACTCATACACACTCGGCGGTTACAGGTACTTCTAACGTCACCCTTTTTCAATATGGCGTGTATGTGACTGTTACATATCTTATTGGGCCGGCCTCTACGTAACCACCCGTCCACTTCACTCACATATATTAATTTTGTCAATCTACTATCAGTCATCCGCATAACATGTCCAACCATCGAAGCATGCTCTTTTCAATCTTAGTCACTACATCTTCTTTCAAACCGCAACTTTCTCTTATCACACTATTATAAATTCTATAATTATGATCCATATGCCTCACTTTACCACTCTTACATTACCAAATAAGACTGCAGGAATAACATATAACGTAGGATTGAAGAATCAAGATCTAATTATATTGCATAGTAAGTCAACTTCCTGCCTGTAAACTTTTGGTCCGCTGTGCAAAGTGTCCCCTTGGGTAGTCCGCGTAGGGTATTGTCGGAGGGCTGGTGACGTCACGCGGCGTCGAGCGCTGCCGGTGGCCGGCCCACGCCAGGGGTGAGGCGCTGATTCCGCTCGCCTAGTTTGTTTATCGCCGCGGAATCGATGGATGGCGGAATGACGGCTGCTCGCGTGCCCCGATTCTGCTTACGGCGAAAGTTCGTTGTTCGAATTTAGGGGTGTAGTGAAAATATACATACATTTGTCTTAGAGTATTTAGTATTTGATTCTCAAAAGTCATTTAGAATATATTGATTGAATAGTTGTCTTTTGAACTAAGAGTTCAATTCCTGGTCAGACCGTATTTAATAGAAGTTTGTGTTTGGTAGTTTAACTTGATGATTTTATATTTGATGATATTACAGAATCGAAACAGTTTATATAAAATTCGTTGGTTTCTACTTTATTTTGTAGTCATAATTTGTTAAGAAACTATTGTCAATTAAACTCAGTGATGCAATTAACATTAAATTAGCACTCACAAGTTAACTGGCAGCAAATTTACGTAGCTTCACTAGTAAATGGGTAAGCTGACGTGACGCTCGCTCGTCATTTGGCAGAGGCATGAGGGGGATCGGCGTCGGTGGCATGCAGTGGCGGCGGGTGAGCGCGACGTGCCTTATCAAAGGCGATCGGCGGCTTTTTGCCCTCCCTCCCCGCGCCCCGCGCCGCCATTTGCCTCAACTATGTCAAAGTGCTCTTATACGTATAGGTAGGAGGCCCTCGCACATTGACGGCCTTTCAATTATGCTGGAGGAATCGGTTCAACACTTTGTTGGCTGTATACCCATGTTATACTTATATGTACTTATAGAAATAGTTGTCAAAATGGGCTAAGATATCGGCCATTTTGTATCCAAATCTCATTCTTTGAAGAGTAGACAAGATTCTGAAGCACTCGTGTTCGTCATTTCTTAAATATAATATATGTATGTACAATGACCACCATCAGCAAAACATTATAATAGACATTCAGTACCCAATGTCACATCGCTATATACAGACACTGCCTATTATCGAACCTCTACTTTTGGTTACTGGCGATAGTACTTATAGTAAGAATTAAGCCGATACGCGGTCGCGAGTGCATGCATACATTATCACCCGCGTGCATAATGTGGGAAGTCGTTCGCTTTGTCCCGAGCGCGTGTCTTTTCCATAGGGCGGGTGCAGGGGCTGCGATAAAACACTACATTCAGTCTATATAGTCTGGTGATTTTAAACTGTGCAGTAGTGATATGCATTCTTACGATAGGATAATTAGAATTATATATACATATTAATTCACGTCTCTTAATCCCTTTCGGAATGAACAGTACTTCGGAGACATTAAAACGTCTCCATGGTCCTTTTTTAGCAATAATATCGGGGCTGTGATATCATATGAAACAATGGTAACAGGTTGCTAGCTCATTGCCCAATAAATTCCATCTACCCCTAGTCTTAGACGCCTCTCACGGCATGCCGGTAAGAACGTCAGTTAAGTAGCATTCTTTTTGCGTTCTCGTTAACACGGGACAAAAGAATGACGCGCGTAGAGCGAATATAGTAGAAAGTGTTCAGCCGTCGCCCGAACATTCCAAGTAGCCAACCCCAGGTACCGTTATCACCTTTTACGACGCGTCGTAAAGGAGGCTGCTCTGCAAACGCTCGCAGGGCGCGAAATAAACCCATAAAAGTCGCCTTTAAATGCTGGACGTAAATTGTGCATCTCGGCTTAAGGTCCATTATTTCTATGATCATAGAATAGTATGGTCAATGAAACTATATTTAACTGTAGTTTCAGTCTAGTATGAGTATAAGACAAGAATAGATTATATTAAAGTGTCTTCTGCCCGAAGACTAATATAGAATTTCATATGTATCCAATCATTAAGTGTCACCCCCATTTACCATGTGGATGGGAAAATGCTTCATTCATACATAAATATATAATAATCGTCTTGAACGATCCTGACAAATCTCTCTTGCTTCACTCACACGTACCTTCCTTTCCGTTCGTAACCGTTATGATATCCTAATTATTACATAACAGAAACATACGCTTCACTACCTGTGTGTACACACTCCCTTTTTTATTGTGGTGGGGTCGTCAGACGTTTGCGTGCCCATCCCCGAAATTTCAAAGGCAAGTTAGGTATAGGACTCTCGACGCCTAATCATTTATCTATCTAAATACTATATACCCTAAGCCAGTTCTATAACAAACCCGCGTTGTATTAAAGAACGATTGTGTAGCCATTGGCGTCTGTCGGTCCGTGCAATCTCTTTGGGCCCCGCTAATGATATGCTAATCATTATCTGGCTTAAGCCATCCCTTAGACTCTGCTCGAGCCCTCGTTTCTATTCTGTATTCAATAGTTAGTAGAGTCCCTTGTTAGCTGGGAGGTAATAGAAAGCTAACTAGCTACGTTTCTTTCAAGTATAAGTAATAATATAATATTTAGGATACTATTACACTAATAGAACTAGCCCCTAGGTAAGTTCATTCAAGACTTGTGTTAAGGGTACTAGCCAAGGTATAGTTATGAAATATATACATAGATATTTTATATAGATACATACATATATAGTACGAGTATATATAATCAATAATTAGCTGAAAAGCAGAAGAAGAGCCGTAGTTCTTAGTCCTGGCTCCACCGGGAATCGAACCCTCAAGATTAGCGTAGAAGTGGTTAATCAATTGTGCCACCAAGGTCGCTATCATTCATCATCATCCAAATATTTTGTAGGAGAGTAAAAGATACTGATAATATCTATTATGTTGCCCGTTAATGAAGGTTGATAATTAGACAATAATAGTGTCCATTGGCTAATGAGTCAATACTAATATCCTATGTCACTTCGCGGCTCGGATGTACGTATTTAAATTAACAAAAAGACAAACGCGTTCACGTCCGTTAACCCTTGCGGGGTAGTCAGAGGTTCAGGTTTCCATCTCCGCGAGTGCGAAGGTAGTAATTCTATAGACACCTCGAACCCACGTGTTAACCAAATAGTCAGTACTCAATGTGACAAGTGGTAAGCCATGTAGCCATTTACAAGCACTAACTATAATCTGTTCGGCGAACAGGTAGGTTTCCTCACGATGTTTTCCCTAACCGTAGTATTCAACGTATTTGGAAAATGTATTTTTATTACGAAAATGAACATAGAAATTCATTAAACTCCATTTCCATTGGTACATGCTCAAGCGGGATTTGAACCCTGTACCCACTGATACAGAGCCAAGCCCCAAACAACTGAGCTACTTCGAATTTTTTATTTTAATGAACCGATGAAATATTGTCTCCGAGGTGCAGTCTACACTGGAAGGGATTGAAGGACTCAACTATATTATTCTATGCCTAGTGATAGATTAAATTGAATTGTTATCTCAATTTGTTTGGACTTTTGATCCCGCGAGGGGTGTCCACGATTACGAGGCACAATGATGAGGGTGTATTTTTTAGTGATCTTGTTAAAGGATTATATAGATATGTCAGCTGTTCACTTTTGGAGATAGTATATGTTATTGGAAGGCAGTTTTTGACATTGATAGAATGATAACTTCCAGTAGGTGTCTTTTTAAAAAAAGTACTGTGCAAATGTTAGAAAAAAGCACTTTCACGATCATTTATCCTTGTGTGGTGATCAGAAGTTCGTATTTTCATCTCCGCAATGGCGGAGTTAGTATTTATATAACAACAAAAGTATATTCACGTCCTTTAATTCAATTAAAATGGGCAGAACGATGGCAGACACAACCTCACCCCAATCATCTGCTACATTACCATTCGGTAACTAATGACATCGATATAGAATATTGGTGACAGTATCCTATCTCATCACCTAGTAGATTCCATTAACCTCTAGTCCCTTATCCTCAGTACAGTAAAGAAAGGCATTTAGTTAGCCTAATGAAATGGCATTTGGAAACGCGAGTCTTTGGCGGCGGTGCGGTGTGTCGAAACGCGCATCTAATCGGATATCGGCGCCACTGACTCACCGACGCAGTGCCACGCTCGACTCGCATGCACCTCAACTATATACCTATTTATATGTGTGTGCTGGACTCGATATCAGTCAGGATAGGTACTGGCTAGCTGTTGGTTGAAGGCTGGTGGTCACTCAATGTCTTGACTACGTCAGGGCAATGACGTGAACATGATGGTACTTCTATCTTAGGACAAGATGAATCTTTAAATCTGTCATTGTCTACTTAGTAGATAGGGTTAAGTATTCAAAAACAGAAGGTATATTGCATCCAATCATTAACACCAGTCCTTAATCAATTTTGTTTAACCTATTAACATGTTCGCGACTATGACGAAATATATATAAACATGGTGATACACCTATAAGGTTCTCGAGATAATCAATAGTCAAACCTTATTAACGGTGTCAAAGAACACCATCTGTCGAGTTTATTAGGTACTAGCAATCTAGAGAAAAGTTACTTTGATACACTACTTACTTCGCAATAATTAAAAACGACTCACATCCGCGAATCATTCATTGACTTGCCTGTAGTATTAAACCATCCCCATTCCATTGTAAGGCACGAAATATTCGCTCACGTGCTTATAGCCCCTGTTTACCCAGCGCAGCGGCCGTAACGTGCAGTGTGCGTGTGCAATAAGGCACAAAGCCCTCGTGCACTTTGGCCCTCTGCCCACCCGCGGCAGCCGTGGGAAGCGGCCGCGGATGCGGGCAGAGGCCCTACGCCCTCCCACTTGTCACACGCGAGTGGCAGCTATATGCACTGGTTAAGTTAAAACCCTGATAGTCTGGGCTTAAATAGAATGTAATTAGGTGCGTTTCTTCTAGGTATTTTGAGTATATAAGACATCGCTGGATCTACTTGACTCTGAATTAAGAAGGTGAAACTGTCCCTGGATTTTCAATCGTCAAAACTTATAGCGACATTCGAAATATTACGTTTGTATGTTTAACATTATATCAGTTTAATTAGAGAGGTAGGCGGATGTCAAAGATTTCGCTAAGATCGAAAAAGGGTGTATTGGCTTGTACACGTTAGAAGCCGGCTGAGTTAGTGGATACCACATATGTACTATGTGATCAGCAGGTTACTTTATCTTACTATACCAATGTTCATAATTTGGTAATATATCCGCAAGACCGCGAGTTTTTTTTTGGTTCTTTAATCGTTCCCTATCGCATAACATGCAACAGACTAGAGTTTCCAAACCTATTCCATGTTAAGCAAAAGTATAGTCATAGTTAAGAGACAAAGGCACCCAATCGTAGCTCGCTGTCTCATGCAGCGGCGTGTCAGCGGAATGATCGCCATTGGGCCTATGCCGCGGTGGGCAACGGAGTGCGCGGCGTCAGTTAAGCGGCGTGAAATGAGCGAGGGGCGGCTGCCTGTCGCCCGGGGCACCCGAACATCAAAAGGTTCTTAACATGTGCTGTTTTTGTGCTCTGGAGCTGCTACAGGACTTGGGGACGGAAACATGTGCGGCTGGCTATTATTCAAATTGTACAGGTTGCAAGCTACAGCATCAAGCTTAAATATTGGTATAATGATCTCATCGATATGGTATTTTGATGACTTGTCGTATTGCCTAATAGATTGCATTGATCCTTAGACGCTAAGGTACATACTATAACAATCTAGGAAGCAATTAAGTTAGAGTTCATGCATAATATTTACCTTCCAATTCCTACTAGCTATAACAGTATTCTTTACAATGCCTATAGCATTAAACCTGAGAGTAGATAATAGGTGTAGTGATGGCGGCGGGTGCAGTTGGTCCGATGGCTAATTGCGAGTGCATGTCGTGGGTGGCGTCACGCGGCCGCTGCGTGGCCCAATGGCCGCGGTGCCGCTGACCTCGCGAATCGCGGACGCACTCGCCGCCAATGCGCGAGACAATGGTGCGGGATTTTGATATATAATACAAGTGATGTTTGATAACATGGTTCTCTAAGCTGCGTAGAAGTCAGTGTTTTGATCGTCTGTCTACTTTAATAGAGGGAAATTTTAAAATTAGATTCTTTAGTTACTTACTGCATACATATGTATGATAATACAGATCCTGCCTAAGTCACATGGTAGTTGTGAATTGTTATAAATAGTCTTTAAAGCATATACCGCCACGATGATATTATAATTGATGCTACCGAAGTTCTAATGGTATTAGCTTATTTTAGCTGTTTCTAGTTTCCCAGAAGTTGTTGTTATGTTGCTACTGAATAGTTAACAATAACCGATAGACAGTTAAAAACGGATAGCAAAAAACTATGCTTACGCTTTTACTTTCAATGAAATTAGTACCTCTGTTATTTTTTATCGCAAAGGGACAGGTAGAAACCATTAATTTTATTAAAAAACAGATACATCTTCGCAATACTTGATATTTTTAAAACAAAGTCACCATTGACCTATAAATGAGCCATTATCGCAACTTTGAATTCTCGCACCGTAGTGTAGCGTTGTTAGGCGTCGCGACGTGAGCGCGCGAGAATGCGCCGCACGCCGTCACGGCCTCCTCAACGGATATAGCTCACGGCGACCGGAGCCCCCGTCACTCGCGTGCACACGAGACAGCCGAGCGGAGAGAGCGCCTCTACCTACCTATGCACCTATGTAGTACATGCGTTTATTATGGTCAGATACTCGTATATAGGGTACAAAGGTCAGGAGAACTGATCTGAATATCATTAGAAATCTTTAAGTGATCTTTCTTATCTGCCTCAAAAGACACTATGCGCTTGGGTGCATTCCTTAGGCCTGTTTCATGTTTGCCAATATGTTTTAGAGCACACTCATGCTCGTCTCTAAATAATAAGCAGTCGATACTTGCATGTTCTGCACTCTACTTTTCTCTTTAAAAAATTACCTAAGAAAGGACCGTTAGATCAATGCTGTGATATAATGGGGATAATCATATATAATACATGACAAATACATGCGTGATCTCTGCCTACCCCTCTACTAGGAATCAGGCTTGATGTGTATGTTACCTATGTCTTCAGAGTGACTGTAAATTAATATCCAAGTAGATTATTTCACCAACTAGTGGTAGGTTGTTAGCACTATCTGTATATGTACTCGTATTCGTATTTCTCATGGTCTGTCCAGTCCACAGTCTTAAGGACTAAGAAGTAACAAGTTCCTTTAGTTGGACTTGTGTTTCCGTTACCAATGCTTCAGAATCATTGTTTCTTTCCTCTCTTTAGTATTACTCGTCTCCTTAGTATACATATGTATATATACTTGCTATGCTATGGTCGTGAGTGTATATTTATGGCATAGTCTGCAACAGAGCTCGGTGCAAGTAATTTCGGGTGGCCCTCTGTCGCGCGTGACTGGTGCTTGGTGCGCATGCGCGAGTGTGCGTCGCCGTGTGCGCAGCTGCCTGTCTCTCTCGCCACTATCATAATGACTCGCCATGCTATGGGGTGAAATGGACATTGTACTGAATGGTGAAAGTGTCTAGACTTTAAAAGGGGCATCTTTTGATAAAGAAAGGGCTTCATTGACCCTGTTAGTCAGGTGGGTGGTAATTTTTTGTCAATTCAGATATCAGATATTCAGATTAGTACCAGTATGAGGTAGATTAAAGCATTTCCTATATCAACTGATTGATGAATGCTGTACGCCTTAGTACGATAGCTTATTGGTTTTGCTACTAGTGTTGCCTATCATTCTACAATACTCATCACGAAATCGTTCCCATTATGCTTTCGCTCATCATAGACTAGATACAAATATCGTATGATACCTTTACCGTTTAATATAATAAACACTACCTATTTAGTCCTGACCGCTGTGCCCCATTGCTATGCGGTGCGCGGGCGGCCTCTATGGTGACTCAGTTATAGTTACCGGCAGCCATCGCTCACTAGCGACCGACATCGGACCCATACCATGCGACAGTTTCGACCAATATAACATTCTTCGCTTTCATATTTTATTTGTATCATAGTATGTAAATAAGATTTGGCAAAGGATGTGTGATTTTCAGATATTTACTATGGTAAGTTTATAACATTATAAGTTTGTTCTACGTATAAGAAAATACATAAATGCAAAAAACGGGAGCTAGGTCAAGTATGCTTCATTAAAATAACAAATTCATTCAAAAAGTCTTGTAAGAAACTGAAGCGAAAGGTAATATTCAAACACAGGTTATCGGATAGCAGCTTCCATAAAGTTATTATACAATACAAATAAACACTTGACTACATTTAATGTAAAAGTAATTTTGTCAGTCAATCCAAAGTATAACAATAATATAATATAACAAGTACGCGAAAACCTCAGCAAGTCATCTTTTTGTAGTCCAAAATCCGCAGTCTCAATAGGTCCCAGCACCACTAAGTGCGCGGAGGCAGTGACGCAGTGGTGGCGCTCTCGTTACGGCATCTGCCGCGAGATGGCAGCCCGCATCTGCTGCTCACGGCTCGTAGGGCTAATCCAATTACCACACCGTGAGTCTATGGCAGCCTTTAAAAGATGTTCAGTTGCCTATGAGCGATAAGTGACGGTTACGTTTTAAAGGGTTAGAGAACGCCTTTTGTACTTTAGTAATCCTTCAGAGTAGCATTGGCAATAGCGTTGTAGATTCGGGCTTCTTACAAAATATTAGTACTCGTACCTATCGTAAGAATCTTTATGAATGAAGTGCGCTTATAAAGTCCTTTAGATATGAAGCTTTCTGAATATACGTTTATAAGTTCTTATTGACTAATCTATAACAATGAATAATAATGTAAACGTAAGATGGCAGTAATTCGATTTTTTTTATAAATGTAGTGTTACTTCTTGCATTGTTAAATCGAAATCGACAAATATGTATATAACTACGAAATCATTAAAACCCACAATATGCTACTGAATGCTACGAGTTAACAAGTCGTCCGTAGAAATTTATGACCCGACACAACAAAAGGAGAGGCACGATTCAGATGATACCAAATAATCGGCGGCGGTAACTTAATAAAATAAACCTCTGACAGTGCAAGCCAAAACAGAACCTATCTCATGGCAATAAAGTATAATCTCTTTCACCGCAATGCCAGTACAACAAACTTGCAAAACCATTCCACTTGAGCTGCGGGCTAATAGTTTTTCTTTCCGAAGTTGGTTCAAGGGTTCTGGCGAAGTGAACTTTTGCGCAGATATTGAAATGAATAGGCCACTTGTTGCAGGCACTTTATAACTTCGCTCGCGTTCGCCCACCGCCCTATTAGCATAATTTCACCTCCCTTACTGATTATTGTACTCAGAGTTCATTAATTAATTGGAAGTTCATTTCTGGGAAGTAAATCGACTGATAACTAGCTGTCTTTCCTAGTGTGCTATGATATGTGGACTTTATGGGCGTTGTAATAGTAATCTTTCACTAATATTTCATGTTTACAGTTTTTAATCTCAGGACGTTCGATGGTTTGGCTGCCTCAAAGCAAAAGACGAATATAAGTTATATTTATATACAATTAAGGGTATTGTTCGCGGAAATGAGCGAAACGAGTGTTTTCATTTTTCAGTTTAAACCTATTTAGAACTTACTGACACCTATCATACTTTCAAGTTAGCATAATGAAAGACTGAAATTGATGACTGAAGTAGTTTCAAGAGTTAAATATCAATAATTACGTAAATATAAACGCATAAAGTTGATAAAAAATCAGAAAAATGGCGCAAACAGGGTTTTGTATTTTTTCGTTTATTTCGTCACGGAGTTAGATCTGAAATCAAAATATACAATAATGGGTTCTCTAAATACTAAATAATTTGACTAAAAACATATTAGGTCCTGTTTTATTCATAATACTGCAGTTTTCGTAAGTATAAAACGCCCAATTTGGGGC